>SNQJ01S0081643.1:81360-93952 GCA_010110895.2 Picea sitchensis
TTTTTCTTTTTCTTTCTATCTTAAAAACATTTTAAGTTTTTTTTTTGTCAAATAAGTTAGAAAAAAAACTGAAAATTATTATTCAGTATTAAGTCTACAAAAATGTTTACCTACTTATTTTTCTTAATTTACACAATTTTGACAAAATGCTTACCAAAATACACAAATTATCTCCAAAAAGATCATGTATCATTATGACTAACTATGAACACATACACACTCAAAAAAACATTATACATGTTGAATGAAATTTGAAGCATAATATTTTAAGTTTCAAATTATAAAAAATGAATATGTATAAATGTGTAGAATTAGAAAATACATAATCTCCAATTGAAATCACTCAATTAGTCAAGAAATGAAGCTTGGGCATGTATTTTAATGAAGCAAGGTAATTTTGACTAGCTTCAGTGAAATGCACACTAGTCCTTCATTACAAATCCAAATTGAATTATTCAACTTGGAGAGTGCATGTTTACTCATTACAAAACTTATTACAATTTTGTAAATTTTAATTTGACACAAAAATTTATGTTCTACGAAAAAACTCCAAATTTGAATATTTTTTTCATAGAGTAAAAGTCAATATTGAGCGCCCCCAAGAAATGTGTTAAGCCTTAGACAAAGCCCCATGTTAAGTATAAAACCCATTATTAATCTATAGATATTGAATTATTACATTTCTAATGCTATATTTGTATCTAGGTTAGAACCCTTTACTGTACCCTTTCATTATAATTGCACCTTGTCTCCTATATGTTTACCAAGGAGACCTAGTCTTAGGATCGTCTCATCTCATCTTGTACATTGAATATATTTTAAACATAGGTTTCCCCCTCGAATTGTATTGTTATTCATTGAATTTTTATTATTAACAAGGCATTGGTTCATAACATTTGGTATCAAAGCATCGATCCTATGGTTTTGTTTCTTCAAACGAGCCATCATGGAATTTTCACTATAACTTTTTTCTGGGATGATTCAAACAACAAAAATTGGAGGTTACTCGGGAGAAATATATGATAACTTTTGATAAAAAAATTCATGTTTTGTTTCGTTATACTTACAGATATATATCCTATGGAAGATAGAGTTTTTGACTTGTCCTGAAATCAGTTTTAAACAATTCATCTTGGTATTTGTGCTATAACATTTTTTATAGGAAGTTTTAGATAGAGAAATTGTTATGATACTGAGAAAATATATTAAGGAATAGGTGGTAAAAATTTTAGGATCTAGTTCATTATATTTTCAGATATATCTTCTCAGGAAGTTACGAGTTTGAGACTAGTCTTGAAATTAGTCTCAAATGGGCCATATTTTTATTTTATCTATAAAAACATTTCGGTGAAGTTTCAGACTAAAATTTTCTGAATCCTAAGAAGACATAACAAGTTATCTATGGAAAATGTTTCATAATTTTAATCATTACAATTTGTGAGATATATCTTGTGGAAGATGGGGTTTTTACTAATTCTGAAATTAGTCTTAAACAAATCATTTTGGTATTTGTGCTATAACATTTTATCAGTGAAGGTTCAGATTGCGAAATTTTCAATAATTTAAGAAGTCATATAATAGTACTAAAAGATAAAATTTTAGAATCAGAAGGGTTCAAACTTCAGATATATATTAGGACAAAGGTCAACCACCTAGACACACTTCAAATTAAGGGTTTGAAAGGTACACAACTTACAATTGACATAACTTTTGATTGGAAGATCTATTTTTTATAATTCAAAATTTGTGATAAAGAAGAAAAAAACAAGAATTATTATTTTCTCACATGGCTTCAAATGTTCCTCCAAAAATGATTTCACCAACTAAACCTCCAAAGAGATCAACCACGACTCAATAAGAAAGAGAAGAAACTTTTCATCGGATTGAAAAGGTGGAAAAGAAGATGGATGGAAATAGGAAAGAGATGTAAAAGTAAATGGATGAAAATTGGGATCATATGGAAAATAAGATGTTATAATTGAAAAATTCCATGACCTCCCTCATCTTACATGTTCCATTGAGAGACTCCCTAAAGGAGATATCAAAATGCAAGGAAATCGTGAAAATGTAGAGGAAATAAAGATTGAGTCTCAGAATCATGATTATTCATCACTTCAAGATCCACATCATAGAGGTTTAAATGTGGCACCAAGGAAATACTTCATTCCAAATATATATTCGAGAAATTTTGATGGTAAAGATCCTATAACATAGATATTCTAGATGGAGCAATTCTTTGATCTACACCAAGTGCCAAGCTTACGAAAGGTACCTATTGCATCCTTGTATTTAGAGAATGATCAATTTGTTTGGTATCAATGGCTTTGTGAAAGAAAAAAGAATTCTATAATCTCGTGGTTCATTTTTATGGATGAATTTATATCACAATATGGGGTTATTAAGAGAAATGCATTATTTAGTCAATTGATAAATCTTCGACAAAAGGTCCAATTACAAATCACATTCAACAATTCCAAAATCTTAGTGTCGGGGTAAAGAACATTCATGAGTATAATTTGTTAGATCTCTTTATGGACACTTTAAAGGAGAACATTAAACATGAGGTGCATCTCTTCAAACCTAAATCCCTAGAGAAATCTTTTAGTATGGAAAGCAAAGTGAAAAACAAAAATATGGCTAATAGAAGGGTAGCCACTAATAACTATAGAGAGCACCATGTTCCCTCTACAAGCCTCACTCAACCGACAAGGTTGACACCTCAACAAATGGATGAAAAAATAGAAAATGGACTATGTTTCAATGGTGACAACAAGTACAATAAGGGGAATAAATGCAGTGAGAAGAAATTATTCTACATAGATAATGAAGAGGAAGAAGATCAAGAATTGGAACCATGACAAGATCTAGATCTAGAAGAGACTAATCCAATGATATTTTTTCATGCATTGGTCGGCATCAATACTTCAAAAACCCTCAATATACCATGATACATCAGAAAGAAAAAGGTAACAATGTTCATTGATTTCGGTAGCACCTGTAACTTCATCAATTAAAAATTAGCAAAAGATCTCAATTGCTTTGACTTTCCAGCACCATAGTGTCAAGTAATGATTGCAAATGGAGGCACCATAAATTTTTCTGGGAAGTGGCATAGTATTAAGCTCAATATGGGAGTGTATTTCTTAGATAGTCCCATGTTTTCCATCCAAATGGGTGATGTTGATGTTGTATTAGGGGTCCAATGGTTACAATCATTGGGAACAATGGCCCTTAATTTTCAAGATCTTTTCATGAGATTTTCCTCAGAAGGTAACAAAATTGAGCTTAGAGGTATATAATGGAAACCTTGTAAGGTGATAAGCTCCAATAACATGAAAAAATTACTCAAAAAGGGACACCATGGTGTAATTGCACAAGTGTGCTCACTAGATGTTAACACATATATATCCTTTGCTCTAGTGGATCTCCAAATAGTTATCAACAACCATTCCAAGGTATTTAAAGTGTAATACCCCAAGACCGAGACCCAGTTGAATTGTAAACATGTTTTATAGTCTGGTGATCGAGATGATTATAATCTAGGAGGCTTATGTGATGATTAGGTCGGAGAGCCTAGATGCTAAAGGCCAACGAGCGTATTTTTGTATACGTAAACACTCATATCATTAATTTAATACATCGTTTCAGGTAAACCAACCATGATAAAAGAGTATGGGGGACTAAAATCCTCTAGGAAGGGAAAGGGGGGGGATAAGAGCCTAAGAAATGAGCTAAGCTAGAGGGCTTATCTCTAAGGGAATATTATATTGTTATTCCTAAAGACTAAGGAAAGGATAAATCTCATATTATCCTAAGTTATTATGTGAAGAGGAATGATCCACAAGTGGAGAGGAACGAAATCCTGGAGGGCCGTGTGGAAATCGGGGCGCATGGAGTTATATGTAGGGAAAATTAGTTCAATGGGAACCATGCTCCCCATTCACCCTCATGTTTTCCACGAATTGACCAATCTGCCATCATTTTCACTCCAAGGCCTCCATTGGTCGACCTCGACATCATTCATGCACTCCTGGAGACTGCATGCACTCTTGAGCTACCTATAGCCTTCTTGTTATCAATAGTAACCCATATCCCTCCTGGGATGCACAGTGCACCTATACTTACCTGAGCCAGTGTTGTACATTTATGTTGTGAGCAACACCTATTCCATACCCGTTTTTTGTTGTTTCCTTCACCTGAGCCTATACCTGGTTGACTAGATCACTTGATTGAAGAAGCGAGTTGTCAGGCCCATGGGATTGAAGAGGCAGTTTGTTAGATCTATGAGAAACTCTCTCCAGGTGAGATAATTGTTGGGAATTGAATTCCCGAAGGAGGCCAAATACAAATACAGTTCTCTAAGACTTCATGTTCGGCCTGTTGTTGAAGCTTTGGAAGGGAAGTGAGGTATTCAAAGGACTGTTGAGTAGAGAAGAGGAACAGTTCCTAGTGTGGGACAGACCTGTGGGGAATGAGAGGTTGTAGGCTGGTAGTTTGAGTTGGCTACTGGGACAAAATCCTTCATGTTGTCTGTATTGTCTCAGTCTAGCTAGGAATTCGTTTTCCAGGTGGAATTTAGTCCCAGCTCAGGGGTGACCCACTACTGAGAGTTATGAGAAGTGTGGTCTAAGGCTGGGAGGATCATGGAAGGTCTGCACGTAGTTGATGGTCTTCTATAAAAGATAAGTATCAATTGTATATGAATTACATGTTGTGTATTTATACGTGTGTTTATGTTTATGGGTTTTTCCTTTGTATGTTGCATTATACTTTTACTAGTATTTCCACATGAATCTGTGTATTTGCATAATATGTTTGTATGCTTAATTTATATATGTATATAGAGATGAAATTATTGTTTTTAGTAAAGTGACATGGCTCGGGCCTGGGTGGTATGGGGATGTTACAATTTATAAAGTTATGCATGAGTTTTTGTGTGGCATAGTCCAACGAGTCTAAGGTTGGGTGTGATACAATATGGTATCTGAGCTCCAGTTTTCAACACTGAGCCTAGATGGGCCATGTAAGTGGAAATTGAAGCAAAATTTTCACAGAGAGTTGTTGTAGAAATGGACAAAATTCGAGTTTCAACGCGTCCATGAGCGCCAAGAGGGCGTTGAGAGCACACTGTAACTACATTTGAAATCTCAGGAGGTGTAGTAGTTAGGGAAACCACAGTGGTCGTGGGATATATTTGTGAAAGGTCTAAATCCTTCACAGCCGTTAGATATGGGAAAAGGAGTGGGCCGATTAACCCCCTCAAGTTGTTCGGACTTCGTTGCTTCAGAATTTTTTAAGTATTTGAAATAAAGGAGGAAAAAATTCCCAAAGCTTTGAATTCCCAGAGTGAATCTACACCGTATATTATTTGGGAGAAGGTAGGTCGTTGGATCCCCCAAGTGGTTCAACAGTTAGACACTCTAGGGAAATATGGTTGTGGTTGCGCAGAGTGGAGTTTTCCCCGAAGTCTCGAAGTCTGGGACCAATCCAGATCATTCATGTTTGAGGAAACATGTCCACATATTAGGAAGTGTTCATAATTTTGGCGTTCGGTAGTTCGGGGGTGGGGTGGTTATCAAAAATGAAAACTTCTGAAGCCTGAAGCCTCGAAGTGCCGGTGTGGAGCACAGTTTGAAGAGCTAGCCACTTTGGCATTCAAAGGAAAAGTTGTGTTGTGATAATAAGTCCTCCAAAGCCCGAAGCTCTGAAGAGACGGAGTAACGAAGCTTCAGAGAAGCGCTCGGATGAGAGTTCACTAGTTCGGCATTTAGATGTTTTAAATTGTTCTAGTGTGAAATCCTCTGAAGCCCGAAGTTCCGAAGTCCCAGAGCGCTGGAGTCCCGAAGCTCTGGGGAGAAGTTGTTCGGAAGATTGGTGTTCGGGAGGATTTTAATGTTACGTTTGGAATTTTTCTGAAGTCTCAGAGCCCCGAAGTTCCGAAGGTCTAGAGAACATTGTTCGAGAGTTCGGGAGTTCTACGTTCGGGTGTTTTGATGTGTTCTGGTTTGAGATCCTCCGAATTTTCGAAGTCCGGAAGTCCTGTAACACTGGAGTGACGTGACATGTTGATGTCATCGATGGTGACATGGACCCACTCTAAGCATTCCACATGTCATCTTGTTTCATTCTGTTCACAGACCTTTTGTGTGAATTAGAACTTGACACATGTCACTCGTCGATTGGGCCATGTGTCATCTCCATATTTTGACACATAGAACCCTAGGTGCGCAGTGCTAAGAATACCTCGACAGTTTGGAAATTCGACGTTTGAGAGTTTTCAGGTGTCGAGTTGTAAAGATCTCTAAAGCGTGAAGCTCCGGAGAGCCTCTCTGGGAGTCGGGAAGTTCGATGTTCGGGAGAAATATGGTGTGATATAGAAAGATCTCTCGAAGCTCTGAAGCAACAGAGCCCCGAGGCTCCGAAGATGTAAAGTGTAGGATTTCTCTAGTTCTACATTCAAGGGAAATAAGGTGTTAATTTAGAGGATCTCCCAAAGCCTGAAGTTCCGAGGTATCAGAGCCCCGAAGCTTGGAAGAAACATATGTTTGGAAGTTCTCCAATTTGACATTCGGGGGAAAAAAGTGTGATGAATGTGAAACCTCCAAAGCCCAAAGTTTCGAAGCTCAAGAAAATTTCCTTTAAGTTATGCGCTTGGTCATATCCCATGGTCACATGAGATTGGGGGCCGAAGAAAAATGGCTAGTGCTCGAAAATTGATTTTAACGACAGAAAGGGGCTTAGTAAAGGAGCCTGTGGGGGTTTTTGATTTGTACGAACCTGCATTGGAAGGAAATCATAGGAGCCTGTGAACTTTGAGAGAGGACTCAACATGGGTCCAAGAGATAAATTGACTTCCAAAGAAGATCACTTGTGTAAGGATTGGCCCCACAAAAAGGAAAAAAATTTCAGATATCCATAACTCTATGCTCAAGACTCATAATTTAGCAAGGGATCAGTCATTGGAAAGATCTTGGAAAGTAGAATATAACTTTTCACCCAAAAAATTGAGATGAACAATCAATTTCTCAGAAAATCAGAAGAAAAAATGTTGATGTATTATTGAACCAGAGTGGTTCATAATTTCATGAAATTGTTGAGTCAATTAGCCTGACAAGTTCTGTTGGTTGCACATTTTGCAGAGTTAACAACAAGTAGATTAGAACCGGATCAACACAAAGTGCAAAGGGATGGAAGAGACACATGGGGCTTACATCCAGGAAGACAAGATCATAGGGATGGATGTCCATATGGGTATTGAAGGAACAAACTCAAATGGACATGGAGAAGGAAAGGAATAAAACATGAATATGGTAGAGACAATTAAAATTTTCAAAAAGATGTCCAAAGCCATTATTCTTCACATGAAGAAGGAAGAATTGCTATCTATAAGCTCAAGGGAAAGGCATCCATGTGGTGGGATCAAATTGTGCAGGTGCAACACATTAAAGAGAAAAATGTTACTTGACTATGACAAGAAAATGAAAGAGTTATTTGAAATAAAACTTGGGAGTATGACCATAGATGAACATGAAAGAAGATTTTTAGAACTGTTGAAGTATGTTTTTTTCATCAAGGATGAGACAGTTAAGATTCATAGGTATTTGAGTGGATTTCCATCATTCATCAGTGAAAAAATACAATATGATGATCCCAAAACTTTGGAGGAGACCATAAGGTAAGATAAATGCCTATATGATCAAGATAAATCAAGGCCAACTTTCCAAAAATATTGGGAAGATAAGAATAAATATAAACTAGAATAGAGGAAGAAGGGAAATAATCTACCATTCTTTATAAATAGTCCTCAGGGACAACCAACTTCTAGAGAACCCAGAACAATTGAGACGGGGGGGGGAAAGGCCAAGGAAACCACCTATTCAATGTTGGGGTTGTAAAGGATATCATATGTATAGAGTTTGTCCTCAAAGAGGTGAAAAAGTGAGAACTATTCATAATGTACAACAAGATAAAAAAATGGAGGACATGGGAATAAATGTACCAATGATCTATGCAGCCCTGGAAAAAAAACAAGCAGAGTTTCAATCACATATGATTGAAGTGGAAGGTATGATCAACAACCAAACCATTGTTATTTTAATTGAGTCAGAAGCTAGTCATAGTTATATAGATCCTAAGATGGTGGAAAGATTTCATTTTCCAAGAAGCAAGCATGAAAAATCTTGGTTGGTGCAGTTGCTTACTGGAGCCAAAAGAAAAGTTAATGAGATGGTTAAATCATGATCAGTGGATATGAATGGAATGAGCATTAGGGAAGATTTGAACATATTTCCTTTAGATTCCTATGACTGTATAAATGGTATGGATTGGTTGGACCAATACCATGCTATACTAGACTATCATAACAAGGAATTTACTTGTCTAGATGGGGAAGGGAACCCAAGGACAATACAGGGAATTTCCAAAGAAATATCTATTAGAGAAATCTCAGCAATGCAACTGAAGAAAAGTTACAGGAAAGGGTGTCAAATATTTGTAGCTCATATGGAAGAGACACCTAAGGATAAGGTGTCAAATATTGAATATTATGCAGTCCTAAAGGATTTTGAGGATGCATTTAAAGAAATACCAGGATTACCCCCTAAAAGAAATATTTATTTCTCTATAAATATGATTCCTGGAACAACTCCAGTATCCAAGACTCCTTACAGGATGAGTACACCAAAACTGAAAGAGTTGCAAATGTAGCTTGAAGATATTGTGAAGAAGGGGTATATACCCCCAAGTGTGTCACCTTGGGGTGCTCCAATTTTATTTGTGAATAAGAAGGATGGAACTTTGATACTATGCATGGACTTCAAATGTTTGAACAAGGTAACTATGAAGAATACGTATCCTTTGCCAAGGATCAATGACCTCTTTGATGTGTTGAAGAATGCAAAAATAATCTCCAAGATTGATCTCAGGTCAGGTTATCATCAATTAAGAATTAAATAAGAATACATAAGCAAGACCGCTTCCAGAACAAGGTATGGCCACTTGAATTCACAGTGGTGCCATTTGGGTTGTCAAATGCACAAGTTGTTTTCATGTGTTTAATGAATGGAATTTTCAGAGAATACCTGGATAAGTTTGTCATTGTATTTTTAGATGACATTCTTATATATTCAAACTCAAAGGAAGATCATGAACAACATTAGAGGATGGTACTACAGGTATTAAGGGAGAATCAATTGTATGCCAAATTGAGCAAGTGGTCATTTTATCAGAAACAAATCCATTATCGAGGACATGTCATCTCAGAAGAAGGGATAATAGTGGATCCAAAAAATATTGAGGCCATTAGAGGATGGTCAAAAACTAAGAATGTGACAGAGGTCAGATCTTTCATGGGCCTTGCAAGCTATTACAAAATATTTATTGAAAGATTCTCAAAGATTGCACACCCGATCACTTCCTTGCAAAAGAAGGGAGTGGAATTTCAGTGGACAGAGGAATGTGAAAAGAGTGTCCAACACTTGAATCATTTATTAACCAGTGCTCTAATACTAAGGATCACAGATCCAAAATAAGACTTCATTGTATGCATTGATGCATGTAAAGAAGGACTTGGTGGAGTCCTAATTCAGAATGAATATGTTGTATGCTATGAATCAAGGAAGTTGAAAGAGAATGAAAGGCACTATGTTATTCATGATTTGGAGTTGGCAGCCATAGTGCATGCCTTGAAGATGTGGAGGCACTACCTCATGGGGAAACGGTTTGAGTTGAGGAAAAACCACAATGGTCTGAAATATTTATTTGAACAACCAACTCTAAATGCCAGACAAAGAAGATGGTTATAATTTCTTAGTGAATATGACTTTGATATAAGGCATATCAAAGGGAAAGAGGACAACGTAGTTGGTGCACTTAGCATAAGGGTGCATGAGTTTCATGCTACAACCATTAGCATGTACCAAACAAATTTGAAGGACAAAATATTAGAGGCTGCAAAATCATATTTTCAATACATGGAAATGGTAATAAAATTACAACAAGATATTTTGCAGCAGAAAGTTGAAGATTACAAGATGAGAGATGATGAAATTATCATGTACAGAGGAAGAATTTATGTACCAAATTCTTAGGAATTGAAAAATCTTATATTGAGAGAAATGGATTACGTACCTTATGTTGGACACCCAGGGTATTAGAAAACTATTGCAGCTGTCAAGAGCCAATATTATTGTCCAGGCATGAAGAGAAGTTTTTGAGTACATTGATAAATGTTTGGAGCGTCAAAAGTTCAAGGACAAGCATAGACACCCGACTGGGTTGTTGCAACCATTACCCATTCCTGAGTGGAAATGGGAAGTGGTCACAATGGATTTCATCACCAAACTACCTAGAACAAGAAAACAACATAATTCTATCATGGTAGTGTTGGAAAAGCTTACCAAAGATGCCCATGTCATTCTAGTGAAGCTCACTCACAAGGAAACCAACGTTGTTGATATTTATATGAGGGAAATTTCTCAATTGCATGGTATACCCAAGACAATTGTGTCTAACAGAGATCCAAAGTTTACGTCAAAATTCTGGAGAGGATTATTAGAGGATTTGGAACAAATTTGAATTTTAGCACAACTTATCATCCAGAATCGGATGGACAAATAGAGAGGGTGAATCAAGTGATTGAGGATATGTTGAGGATGTATGTGATGGAAAAACCATCAAAATGGGAAGACTGTCTACACTTGGTAGATTTTTCTTACAGCAATGGGTACTAAGCATATGTAAAGATGAGCCCATTTGAGGCACTTTATGGCAGAAGATGCAACACACCTGTAAGTTGGGACAACCCAACATATAGAGTAGTGGTTGGACTCGATTTACTTAGAGAAATGGAAGAGCAGATGTAAAAAATAAAGTAGAATTTAAAGGTTTCTCAAGACAGGAAGAAAAACTATGATGATAAGAGAAGAGCTCATCAAGAATTTAAAGTGGGTGACCATGTGTTCTTGAAAATGAAGGCCAACAAGAGTTCCCTGAAATTGGGAAATTGTTCAAAGTTGGCAGCTCATTATTGTGTTTCGTTTGAAATCCTAGAGAGTATTGGGCCTGTAACATATATTCTTGCATTACCTACATAAATGTCTATTCATAATGTATTCCATGTACCATTTCTCAAAAAGTATGTACCTGATGTTAATCATGTTATTGATTGGAATGTGATTCATGTGGAGCAAGAAGGCACTTTTCAAGTGCATCCGGTGTGCATACCGGACCAAAAGATCAAGAATCTCTGGAATCGATCCATAGAGCTAGTAAAGATCCAATGGATCTGGTACGGTCCTGATGATGAAACTTGGGAGCATGAAGATGCTATGCAGGAAGAATACCCACAACTTTTTGAATATTTTTGAAAATTTTGATGGTAATATGTAAATAATATGCATTGAGGACAGCACATAAATACGTGGAGGGGAATGTAATATCCCAAGACTGAGCCCTAGTTGAATTGTAAACATGTTTTATAGGTTGGTGATCCAGATGATTATAAGTTAGGAGGGTTATGTGATGATTAGGTCGGAGAGCCTACTTGCTAAAGGCCAGTGAGCCTATTTTTTTATATGTAAAACTCATATCATTAATATAATACATCGTTGCATGTAGACCAACCATGATAAAAGAGTATGGAGGAATAAACTCCACTAGGAAGGGAAAAGGGGGAGGGGCTAAGAGCCTAAGAAAGGGGCTAATCTAGAGGTATTATCTCTAAGGGAATATTATATTATTATTCATAAAGACTAAGGCAAGGATAAATATCATATTATCCTAAGTTCTTATGTGAAGGGGAATGATCCACAAGTGGAGAGGAATGAAATCCTGGAGGACCATGTGGAAATCAGGGCGCTTGCAGTTATATGTGGGAAAAATTAGTTCATTGGGCACTATGCTCCCCAGTCACCCTCGCGTTTTTCACGAATTGACTAGTTTGCCATCATTTTCACTCTGAGGCCTCCATAGGTCGACCTCGACATCATTCACACACTCCTAGAGCCTGCATTCACTCTTGATATACTCGTACCCTTCATGTTATCAGTAGTAACCTGTATCGCTCATGGGATGTACAATGCTCGTGTACTTACCTGAGCTAGTGTTATACTTTTTTGTTGTGAGCAACATCTATTCCATACCTATTTTTTGTTGCTTCCTTCACCTGATCCTGTACCTGGTTTGTAGTGTCCCCAAGGCCGAGCCCCGTTACAGATCATGTTATATGCAAAAGAATTGTAAATATGTTCTATAGGCAGGTGAGCCAAGTTTTGAATAAGTTGTAGGCTTATGAGTTTTTTTACGCTAGGGGAGCCTAAGTGTTGAAGGCCAGGAGCCTGTGATATACTTGTATGTATGCAGGCCAATTAATAAAATGTACATACCGCCAGTGCAGACCGACCACGATGAAAGAGTGATGGGGGACTGAGCGTCCACAGATTGGGCAAGGGATCAGGGGCTGAAAGGTGGGAAAGGGGCTGAAAGGTGGGAAAGGGGCTGAGTAATGAGCCTAGGGGCTAAGCCTAGGGGGCTTAGGCCTGGAATAATATTTTAATATTATTTCCTAAAAATCCATGTGTACATTCTTTTATCC
>SNQJ01S0081643.1:93962-104784 GCA_010110895.2 Picea sitchensis
TTATTCATTGAATTTTTATCATTCTCAAGGCATTGGTTCATAACAAAATGTCATATTCTCGATGAGCTAGAGTGTGTATGTATGTGTGTCAAGATAGATCATGTAAACTTAGCATGTTGTCCTGAACTTTTTATTGAGGATATCCATGACTTGTATGTTAGTGTGGATCCAATGAGACAATATCTATTATTTTATAACAACAATATACAAAGCAAGCTCTTTCTTTGAGAAAACATATATTAATTTATATAAATATTGTACAAAAACTAGATATTACTTTATACAAGTTTCTATTAAAGGTTATGAACATTAATTCTTATAGACATTTTACAAAAACCATCCTTTTAAAGGAGGTTTTCATAACAACTTAGATAGAAAGCAAGCACATTGTAATAAGTAATATATACTTTGAAGAATTGAGGATAGGCTTAATCATCCTCATCTTCCTCTCTTCTTCACTTGAAGAAGAGTCATCTCTTTCATGATCTAGATTAGTTGCCTAAATTCTTTCAACTTTATTAGGAGAAACATATTCAGAAGAGAAAGTATTGGGAGACTGAAGCCTATTTTCTTCAGGGGTAGTGGTATCGAGACTTTTCTTTTTCTCTTCTTTTACTCCTTGATTTTATTCATTTATTTGTTTCTCTTTGGAGGAGTCCTTATTAACTAAATTTTTTATGTAACTAGTAATCATGATAAAAACGTACTGGTACATTAAAAAAATAGTTCATTCTACTAGAAAGTTGTTAAACTAGAAATAAAAATGATGCATAAAAACTTGTGAAAAAAACTAAACAAAAATTAAAAAAATATTACAGTGACCAACTAGAAAAAAATTAAAGATAGACATAAACTTTAAAGTGAATGCTGCCCCAAAATGGAAACAAAAGGGAATGGTTTATCTCAATGAATTACCACTACAATGAATGTTTCTCGTAGTCATTATAAATAGAAGTTTTGAACTTATAGTTCACATGGTTTTCTATTGTATTAGATCAAAAAAATTGTGCTAATCCATATACCATTGCTAAATACGATGATGGTTGTGTTATTAGGATATCCCACAGGTTGGATACATATATAAACACTTTCATTTCAATAATATTTTCACATGCATGCTCGTTATTGTTCAAATTATTTCTTTTAACCTTTCAACCATAACAAACAAATCAAATCGTATTCCGTTAGATTACAATGTGACTTGATAAAGTACATTGACATACAATTTATCTATAATTCCCAATTGCATACAAAATTGATGACATGATTCAACTGTCAAATTTTTTTGGGCACCTATCATGGCATACCTTCAGTGCACTTTTCTGTGACATACAAACTCAATATGTAAACGATTTACTATGTTTGTTAGACTTAGAATAAATGCATGGATTCTATGAGGGAGGGTTTTAGAAAAATGTTACTAGTGAGAAAGGGAATAATTGTTGGCGTGAGATGTCATAACACTAACAAAGGTTACAACTTGTCTAGGAGACAAAAACATTTTAAAAAATGCATTCTCCCTTCAATTCCATCAAGAGAAATTTTATAATGGAAATGGAAAATCTTAAATTTACTTGTTAGATTAGTGATCAATCATGTCTACATGCTCGATCCATTTCATTCTTCCACATATATCTAATGTCAACATTATCATAACTATGTAGATTTTGGTGTGCATCTCTCCTATTGTTGGGGGGTTGAAGACCTAGGGTTTGTCAAGATTTGACCGAAAAAACCCCAAGGCGTTGCCATATTCAATCTTTAGTCGAGGACTAAAGAAGGTCTCACCCGAGATGCCATGTGAATCACATAGACCATCTGTTCTTATGTTGGATGTGAAGGGACATTGCATACAAGGAAAAATCTCAAGATTTTATAAATTCATCTATTCATAATCCATTAACACAGTAATAAGAATGAACCATTTAGAAAAACATCCATTCAACTCATAAAACACATATCAAGTTGAAAAGAAATCATGACTTTGTATTATATCCATTAGTTCCAAAATGCATACAGAGATAGACTCATATCACATAGAACTATGCTTATGCACTATGTTTCATTCCACACTCATTCCATTACATTGTTCTATGTGCTCTATGTTCATTTTCCATACCAAAACTGACTCTGTTCAAAACTTAGACAAGACTCATACAAAAACCAGACATAACTAGACTAAAAAATTGGACTGTTCTTACTCTTTTTCACTTGACTTTGTCTGCTCCTTTTTCTTTGGAGCTCCATCAATTTCTTCTCTTCTCCACTCTCTTTAGTGATAACCAAATCCACACGCTTCTTTTGTCTACATGCATCCTATGTACTGTCCTTGGAGCATGGAAATCCTAACTAACTTGCTAGCTCATCCATAATATTTCCTATGATCCTTCAAGATGTTCTCATTCATCATTCAGGAATAATCCCAAAGATATTCTCATATTTGGTCTGCATGCGATATCTTCTAGATCCTTTGCATGCAATAAAAAAACTTGGTTGACGCATGCCTTATTCCTTTGGTCGATGCAATTGTTGATCTTCCTTGCACCACATAGTGTATATGCACGCATAGTGATAATATGTGGCATGCACAACTAACCCAAAACCTTGCAGGGTTCCAATAGGCCCCCAACACTATTAGTTGGCTCATCCTTGAGCCAATGACGCTATTCATGGCTTGAGAGAGGAGGTGGATGGGACAACTACCATGAATTCCTTGTTAAATTGTTGAAAGTCTTTGTAAACCTCATTAAATTTCTCCTATAGTCTCTCTGTGAGCTGACAAATGTATTTTGTATCAGCGATGGTAACGTTCGGAGATTGGAGGTTGATTAGTTCCATTTGGGATAGCATGTGGGTCGCTAATGTGTGTTTCACTTCCATTTAAGTGTAGTTTCACTCTTTTTTACTTGTCACTTCTAATGCGATGCCAGAATTTTTTTGTTGTTCAACATGGGTTGTTGTGATCTATTGTAGCTTAGTGGCAATGGACGTCATTTTCGTTGGGAATTCTCATAGGAGTAAGGATGATAGTTCTTTTAGTTGTTGCATGAATTTGGCATGAGTTGTCTGAATATGATCATCAACGGCCCAAACCTCCATAGCATTCTTGAGGTAAGTCCAAAAGTGAATCTTTACTCAACTAAACCTGCAATGTTGACAATCTGTTCCATCCTTTTGAACAATGCTTCATCAACAACCACTATATTTTGTTGTAACTTTAGGTTGTCTAGGGTGGACCATTTGAGCTTCTCATGAAGATCGAGATTTTGTTTCTCTAATTCCTGAATGTTCTCCTTGAATGCGCAAATTTTATAAGGCACAACCATGTCTAGATACTCATCCCCTGGATAGGGTACTTGTGAATAAGCTTCATACACTACGCTGAGAATTTCCTTATGAAGGGTGAGAATCATTGTTGGAGATGCATGTGGTTTGTAGGACCTTAGGTTCGATTTATATTGACCAACAAAAACCTTTCATACAACGACCCTTTCAGCATCACCTGCATGCAGGTGAAGTCTCACCCAAGGCATCTATTGGGACTGCAGGAACCAAGTTTCTGCAATAGTGAGAGAATGGGAGGTGATCATCCTTGTTATTCTTACTTATCTATTTTTTGTGTGTTATTTTGTATTTTCTCTTCTTAGGTCACTTAGTGAATTCAATTATGTATTACCATTATACTTCAGATTGCAACATATCTCAATCACTGTATCATCCATAATTATTGTGAAAGCATCATTTAAGGAAAAGAGTTAATCTAACATGCATATAGAGAATATCCATCACATAAAATAAAATAACACAATAGTTAACGTGGTTCGCCCAACTTTGGACTACATCCACAATGGTTGGATTCTTTATTATTCTTTTTGCGATTGTCTCAGGCTTGTGCACTACGCTTACAAATATACATCATGTTATATTTTCCTTCATCTAGCCTAGCCGCTCTGTAGTGAAAACCTCTCTCTCTGCAACATCTCCTTCACATACATGCATAGAATATTTCCCTCTCAATCTAATCTATCAGTCTCTTTTTGAACAACACAGAAGAGAACTAACAAAGAGGAACCTTGTATGTAGAACCCCTATTATCCCAGCCCATTACATATTTATACATGAATTCTAGGGCTTAAAACCCTACTTTACTCACCCTAAAACCATATTACAACTCAGGATAACTCAAGTTGACTCATTGATCGAGCTTGATTTTCCTTCTTTTCCTTCTGCTTGTTGCTTTCGCATTCAGACTACTGATCTTCCTCCGTTTACACGTCCTTCTATATTTAGCACATCGAGCTATCATCCTTCCTTTTCGCCTTCTTTCTCCTCTGCTTTATTCCTTTTCTTTATTCCTCTACTTTATTATGTTCTTGATGTGCATTGTACACCTGATTGTGCCTCAATTGTGCACTTCTAATCCTTCCTTATCTTCCTTCTTCTTATTCTTCTTCTGAGCACATCTTCCATACTTAGGATTTTTATGAATAATATTCCCCCCCAGTGGCTTTCCAATAGGCCCCCTACACTCACCCATGGCTCATCTTGAGACACTTAGTCCTATTGTGCACTCCTCCATGCTTTGATAAACTTTTGGGAGGCTTCCTTAGCTACTGAAACTTCCTTTATTATTGTTGCCTCATTTTCCATAATTTCTTCGACACCCTTCACAGTCAGGGATGTAATATTTTCTTGTGTTTCATATGTTGCTTGTTTCACCTTGCCCTACATAGTTGATAGTTCTCTTATCACATTCAATGCATATTCTTGTAGTGATCCTAAGCACTGCTAGAGGATCTTCTATTGATCCTTCATCCTTTCAACTTCCACATATGTATGTCTCTGTGCCAAAAGGGTTGTCATTCTTTTGGCGAGTGGAAGGTTGTTTATTCTATCTGAATATATCTAGGCCTTTTCTTTCATTTCTCTTAACGTTTCTTCCATGGTCTTCATTTTTTGGATCCTCTACCAGATCTGTCCAGATTTGCATGCTTTCCTTGCAGAGTTTTGCACATTCTTCCTCCATTTTCTTGATGTTGGCTAGGATTGTCATCGTCATTCTCTCTCTTCCTTCTCGTTCATCTGGTGGTGTTCCCAATCTACTGTGCAATTGCATGTCCTCGATTCACGTTTGGAAACCCTTGATGACTTCGCCAATTTTTAAGACCAGTTATACCATAGTATCCTCTACTACTATTGGTGCTTCCGAAATTTCCTTGTACGACCTATGGATGGCTTCTTGTGTCTTCGGGACCATTACCTCAGCTTTGTCCTTTTATTTTAGAGCTTTACTGGCCCTTTCTTTGGCCTCATTCTTTTCCTTCATTTCTCCTTCCACTTTTCCTTCGAATTCACTCTTTTGTTGTAGAGCAATTGCATACTATTGCTGCAATTGAGCCCTTTCATCTATTACTTTGGTCATTTCCCGGTTTACTTCATTTGCATGGAGTCTAATCTCATGCAATATGCCTATCTGCAAGCTTTGTAATATTTTTATAGGAATCCATGTTACCACTATGTTCATATGGCTCAGTGCTTTCATTTGTTCTTGCAATTCAGGTGTTAGGAACGCTACTGCATCTATCTCTATTTGTAATGTTTTGCACCGAACTCATAACTCGGTCAAGACTAGATGAGAAACCTCTGCTTCCTTCACCAGAATTGTGGACGGTCCTCCCTCTAATATGCACTTTGGTGTTATTTGGGCTGCTTCCAAGAGCTATTGTAATGATACCAATTGATCGTGCACCTTCTGGTGTTGTGTTATTTGTTTCCTCATATCTTCCTTGATGAAGTCCTCTATGACATCCCATACTTGGTATTTGATTTGGTACATGTTGTCATTGGTCAAATTGTATATTGGGGGTACCTTGTGTGCTCTCGTCTTCTTGCGTGCACCTCCTGCTGGTTCCTTCCCCTTATATTTTCATTTCACTCCTTCCATGGGGATTGTTTGTTGTGCTCCTTCTACTGATAGGATAGACGTGTTTCCTACGCCATTGTTATGGTCATTCCCCTTCCCCTCGTCCAGTTCTTCCTCATCCCTATCATATTCTTCTTCTTCTTCCTAGTACTTTGAATTGAGGTGTGTTGTCTTTTCTGGGTGGTACATAATATCTATGAAAATTTTCTTACAAAGTTGAAGCTCCAGTTGTTTCCTCGACCTCTAGTGCAACTAATAGGTGTTTCGATTGCTTCTGTGTCACTTTTGATGGCGCTCCAAATTTTTCCGGGGCCATTGTTTCGTGAAACATACTCTTTTACTTTCTCTGTGGTTGTTATGGTATGGTTGTAGTTTGGCTCTGAGTCGCTCTGGTTTGCTTTGGTTCGCTCTCGCTTTCATGTAGCTCTTAGTAACAATAATTCACGCTCGGTGACCTTCAATTGATTTTTTTATTCCTTTGCAACTATTCATGTCTCTTCGCGCCTTAACTAAATTTTCCAATCCACCAATGAGGTTTATGAATGGTTAAATAAATGCAACTTTATTACCAAATCTATCATGTGATTTTTTACTCATACTGCCAGTCTGTCGTGATTTTCAGCGGCTATTACCATTTAATATTATACGACATCTTTATGACTTATCATTACCACTTTGTAGTCATTGTTTCCTTTCTTTAATGCCCTTAACTGTATTTTCCCGCACTAGACTTTTGCACACACTTAGTTGACTTTACTTGTTCCCTTTATTTGTGTGATACATCCTTTTTCTACACAATACTTCTTCCTGTTTCCCTTTAAATTTTTTTTTTTTTCTCCCTTATTCTACTTTTTATTTGTTTTTCTTCCTTTTTCTACTTTTTATTTGTTTTTATGTATTTTACCTCCCTACTATAGTATATTTACTATGATAGATGTGTTCCAAACTAGCCCAAATTACTGCACACATTGTCGACTATCTCTATAGAGTTTTAGTTGAATACCATTCACCATTCCTCTAAGAGATTCTCCATTCAGGGTTTCCAACTATGCAACACCTACCTTTGTCACATGTTGAATCACATAGGGTCCTAACCAATGCATTTGAAACTTCCTGGATGTTGCATAAACTTATTGTCATAGATTAATACTAAGTCTCCCACTTGGAACTTTTTCTGTTTAATGTGTCTATCACGTCATGCCTTCTCTCTTGCCTTCTAAACTTGCTGATGGAAACCTAAGACAAACTAATCTTCCTCAAGTTGTACCAACTATGACAATATCTCCTCTACTTCACACGAGTCTGAAAGATCAGTGGTGGTTGCAATGTGCATGCTAGGTAGAATAAACTCAATTGGCATCGCTACTTCTTGTCCATAGACCAACTTGAAACTTGTCTTCCCTGTCAAATTTTCACTTGTCGTCCCGTAGGACTATAAAACTACAAGAACTCTTAAGTCCCAATCATCTCTCCCTATGTTGCAGATCTTTGCCAAAGCATTCTCCGGGATTATATTGAAAGCTTCCACTGTCCCATTGTCCCGAGGATGATACGGGGTGCTATTCTGATGATGAATTTGAAACTCCTCAGTCAATGCTGAAATTGTTTTATTTAAGAAGTGTGTTCCTTGATAACTAAGTAATATGTGCAGACATCCAAATCATGTGACTACATTCTCAAATAGAAATCGCACAGTAGTCTTCGTGCTACAATGTAGGACTGGTGTTTCTTCTTCCCATCTTATCAAACACTATGTTGCAGTGATTATGTACCTTTCCCCTAATCTTATTGCTTGTGGGTTGATTGGCCCCACAAATTCTATGTCCCATTTGTAAAATTCTTGCAACACAACCTGTGGATTTAAAGGAATTTCATCCCTCTTGGATGGATTTTCCATTGTTTGTCATACATCACAAGACTGACAATATTCATTAGCATCTTTATGAAGTGTGGGACACCAAAGCCCTGCGCATAAAATATTTTTCATAATCGCTTTTCCTGCGTAATGTCCTCCTGTAATCCTGTCATATGATTCTGAGAGTATCATCGATCTTTCATGTTCCAGTACACATCGTCTCAATATTCCATCTGCACCCAACTTGTATAAATTCCCTGCAATCAACTAATAATATGTTTCTTTCACTACTAATAGTTTCTTATACACAAATGTCATATCTGATGGGGCCATTCTTATACTTAGAAACTGCACGATGTCTGCAAAGTAATCATCCACCATTTTGACTACAAATAGTTGTGAATATGGTAAGTTGTCAACTAAATTTCCCGCATATTCTCCTGAAAGTATGCGTGATAAATGATCTGGTCCTACATTCAACTTCCCTAGTTTCACCACAACCTCAAAATCATATTCCTAAAGAACAAATATCCCCCCAAAATCATATTCTAAAGAACAAATATCCATATACATATCCCCCAACATTGGTTTGTTCACTAAATATTTTAATGTAGAATGGTTTGTGTACATCTTAAAGTGAGAACCCAATAAATATTGTCTCTGAACTTCTGCAATGCATATGCCATTTCCAATCCTTCTTGTTTAGTGGTAGTATAATTTTTCTCTCCTATATATAGATTCCTACTTGAAAATGCATTTGGGTGATCTATGTCTCCCTCCCTTGGTTGAGATAGAACTGGACCCAACACTATGGACGATGCCTCTACATGAACATGGACATCCTTGTTCCAATCTGGAAAGATCAAAATTAGTGTGGTCACTAGTTTTTTCTTTAAGGTGTCCAAACCCTTATGTCTGTCCTTGTTCCATTAGAACTCTTCTTCCTTTTTCAGTAATGTTTCCATAGGTGATGTGATCTACGCATAGCCTTTGATAAAATTCCTGTAATATCCTGTGTGACACAAATTTTCCTGAAGTTGTATAACTGATAGAGGTGGTTCCAAATATAGAATCATTTCAATCTTGGCTAGATCCATGAGTAATCCTTGCTTGCAGACTACATGTCCCAAAAAAATTCCAAAGGGTGTGCAAAAAATACACTTCTTCAAATTCAATGAAATATGACACTGTCAACACCTATCCAACATTAGCCTGATCACTTATATGTGATCCTTCAGTAGACTAAACACAATCCAATCATATAAGTATATTTCAAGGAACTTATGAATCAATTCCTTGAACGCTGCAACCACAACTCTGGAAAACACTGAAAAGGAATTCTTCAGTCCAAAGGGCATTACTGTATATTGATAACTTCCCCACTTTGTCAGAAAAGTAGTCTTGTACCATTCTTCCTGCTCAATTTTTATCTAGTGGTACCCCAAGAATCCATTTGTGAAAGAATAATTCTCTTGGCCTCCTACGTTCCCCAATACCTCATCTGTGAACGATGTTGGAAATCGGTCATGCAAACATGCATCATTTAGCTTCCTCAGATCCACACAAATCTTGATTCCTCATGTCTTCTTGTCTTTCACTACCATTGGACTGATTCATTACGATTCTAACATCGGTTCAATGATTCCTGCATCAAACATCCTATCTATTTCGTCTTTCACCTTCTCCTTGTACTTCGTATTTAACCTCTATGGTCTATGTTGCACCGGCTTAGCTCTTGGTTTCAACAAAATATTCATCTCACCTAAGTCCCCAGCTATCCCCTTCATTTCTGAGAATGTAGTTGGGAATAGGTCTTGATATTTGTGCAATAAGTGTGCAATATTATCTACTATCTCATCACTCCAGTAATCCCCTATTTGCACAAACTTTGGATTCTATGTCATCCCAATGTTTACCTTTCATGTATTTATTGGTTGTGTGTATGCAATAGACTCAATTTTGGTCTTTCTACTACCCGTTCTCCTTATGTTTTAGGTACTTTCACATTCCTGGGATCTTCTTCATCCTATTCTTCCTTAAAAACATTGTAACATTCCAATAACTCATGGACAATCATAGAAACTCTGTGCGTATCACAGACTGATACCACCTCCATTGACCCTTCTTCTGACAAGATCTTGGTTCAAATAGCCTATAATTTTGCATACATTAATGGGGATTCATGTTTGAATGTAAATGTTACCTTGAATATCTTATTCAACTCATCCCAGTTGGTTGTCTCTCTGCACATTTCCAATTCCATATACCAGTTCTTCGGAATTGTATCCAGTGTATGTATAAATATGTGCATCCATTCTATCTCACCATTTTCGCAATAATTTTTTTTCTAGAATGATTCAGACCGTGAAATTGATATTCCATTGAGAAAACATATCCAATTAGTTGTGGTATGAATTTCATCTTGTGGGTCATTGTAGGTTTGGAGTTACACTCCGTGGAAAATAGGGTTTGTGGTTAGTCCTGAAACTAGTCTAAAACAGGTGATTCGGGTAAAAACGTCATAACTTATTCATAATAGATCCAAATTAAGTAAGACAAAAACATTTGGTTAGAGTAAAATAGTATTTTTTGTAAAATTTTCAGATTCATCCAACAAATATTCCATGTGGGGCGCGCTCTACACGTTTTCTTTCTAGAATAAGCTAGAATTCAACAAGGTATGTCATTTTTTCTATAACTCCTTTTCTGAGAAGTTCCAAGTAGTGACATCTGGAAGAATTGCATAAAACACACTTAAGAACATTGTGTACTCTTTTAAGATATTTATTCATTACAGGTACATAGTTAAGATTATTTCAAGTTAGGGTTGTTGACAAATCGAAAACTAGTCATGTGATACTAAAGAAAAGTTTCATGAAAATGTTAGTCTCTTGTTGTTAAAGTTAAGGAAGGTTTGCAGGTATGTGATCATATACACTAGGTCTATTACAGAGTTGCAAATCAAATTTGGATGATGAAATTGATGAGGGATTTTGGTTGAGGTATATGTTGGGTACATGGTTGAGACAAGTAGTTGATGAGTT
>SNQJ01S0081646.1:6323-41710 GCA_010110895.2 Picea sitchensis
AGGACACAAGGAGCTACAAGTATTTGGAGACTCTGAGATCTTGATCAAAATAATACACTCAAGAGGACAATTTAAAGATGCTGGGCTAAACAAGAATCTGCAAAGGTTAAGAAACATTCTAAAGGATTTCACCTTCTTCAAGTTCTACCATATTCTCAGAGATTCAAATAAAGAAGCAGACAAACTAGCCAACGAAGGTTGCCTTCTGCCTCAAGGAGAACTCAGTGTAAATGGTGGGGACCCAGTTAAAAAATGTATTCCTTGAAAAGGGCAGCAACTTGCAAAAGAATGTAGAAGGCAACAAAAGCTTGAGAAAGCTAGCTGGAACAGAAGCTGAAACACAGTGCTGAAACACAGATGCTGGAACACAGAAGCTGAAACACAGTGCTGAAACACAGATGCTGGAACACAGATGCTGGAACACAGATGCTGGGACACAGAAGCTGAATCTTATGCTGAATCTCGGTGTTGCAGCAGCTGAAATTAAGTGTTGTTACATATGCTGAAACACAGTGCTGGAACAGTTGCTGAAACATAGTTTGCTACATTTGCTGAAACACAGTTTTGTCACATACGCTGAAACACAGTTATGTTAAATATGTTGAACACAGCGTTGGAACAGATGCTGAAACACAGTGTTGGAAATTATGCTGAAACAACGATGGATCTTACACTGAAACAGTGATGCATCACACTTTGTAACTGAAATTGTGGCTCTGCCACCCCTCTAATAAAAATTATAACCGTTTTCGTTAAAAAAAAAAAAATCTACCAATGGTCCTTGATTCCTCAATGATCCTTAGTAAATTGTCTCCTATGATCTCATAGAGTCTTACAAAAAATTCAACTTGTCATTCGACCACAACAAGGATTTTGTCCTTTTAAAAACTGTGAAGGACATCCTCCAATTCTATTTTATATACATCCTCCATCAATATTTTGTTGTCTTCTTCATAAGAAAAACTTCGAAATAAATATGTCATATGGATGATATAAAAAATATTCACCCTATTATCATCCTCATAAATTCTTCCAAAGTGATCCTTCCCAATTATGGCTAAGTCTTCAAAACCAGTGGCTTCTACACCAACCTTGTATCGCATCTTCCAAATGGAGTTCACATTCTTCCAGTGCTTTGCATATTGATAAAAATGATTGGTATTTTAGTCACCACTTTAGAGAAAAATGGTCCACCTTTTAATCCTCTATGCATCTTCTTTGTCCTTTAACAATATCATCTTCCACTCTTCCAAAGAAATGACTCACGTATTTACCTCATTAGAAGCGAAATCTTCCAGATATTGAGAACATATATCTTCTAATTTAGACTTTAGCTCCTTCATCTATTTATTGTCTTTCATTTTTTTTTAAGTGAAAATCGAATTGAAGTCGATTCTACCCTCGATTCATTGAAAGGGATCTAGGTTCCCTTGATCAAAGAAACAAAATATTCTTCTAAGATCCAAGATGCATTGTATTTGAAGGGGCTTGGAGGCATATTCCTTATCATGGCCAGTTCCAATGGTATAGGAAATTGATATGATTCACCACTTGTTCCAATCCACTATCCAACCCTAAAATAGTCTGATAGAAGTCCTTATGAAATAATAAACTTGTCAATTTTGTAGTATCCCTGATAGAATGGGTTGGGATATTATGTCCTTATGTGCAATAAATGTTCTTGATGCTCTAATCTGGTTGATAAATTTTCACAAACAGTTTTCATACATTATACTAATAGAAATTTTGTCAAACATATTGCATGTAGTACAAATACACCAGAAATAAAAGGGACAATAGGTGGTATTTTATTATGAATGAAGATATGAATACAATGATCCAAAGGTTGTTATGGAAGCTACAATACATCAATGGAAAACACACAATATAGGCCAAAAACTTGGAATCATGTCATGGCCCCCTAAACATATGATATCCAAACCTCCAAGTGCCACAACCTCTCCAAGAAAATCACTACAACCCAAAACTAAAAAAAAACCCAAGATGAAGCTCCAATGAAGATCTTGGATGGATCCTCCTTGTCTATCTAGGGTGGATATTGCACCACCGAAACAAGACCAACGATGGAAGGGTTTTTCTAAACCCTAAGGAAACAATGGCTCCAAGAGAACCATACAAGAGATCAATCAAATAATAATACCAAAGTGAGGCTATACCCCTCCTTGTATCCTTTTTCCATGCCTTCTAGAACATTCCCTTTTTTACCAAATCAAATGTAACTTCTAGAATTTCCCTTTTTTGACTAAATCAAATATAACCCTTATTTCCCCCCCAATTTTCACTTTAAGATTAAAAGTCACTTTAAACATGGTTAAAGTAACTTATTAATCTAAATTTATTTTACTTCCCTAATGTCACTTTAAAAACATAACATATCCTAACTAAGTGACATTAAATGACCCCCCTTTTTACACTTTCTTCTCCACTGACAAGCCACAAATTTTCGTTCTACTACAAAGCAGGGGCACCCAAAAATGGGGAGATGACAAAATATTTGGCAATCCAGTAAACACCAACCCATTTATTTGGCCAAGTAGGCCTCAATTTTATAGTCTCCACATCAATGATCCCTTTATCCTCTAACTTTTGAATAAAATAATATAAAAGGGGATCAACCTATGCCGTTTGTCCCCATACTTCTTCTCTTCCCTATTATAGAAACATTTTCCTCACCCCATGCAACTTGATCAAAAGGCCTTTTCCATTTACCTATGCAAACTTGAAGTCCCCTTTTTCACTTCCCAGAGCTAAAAAACATATTTTTCCACATATATGTGCCCTACCAGTTATACAACATGTGTATATGTAGGTTGCACCACTACAGCCCGCCTACATCAAGTTTGGTGGTCAAAATTAAAAATTGTGTTGGGTTTCCATGTCACGTCATGAGATCCATGATCCTTGACCTTCCATATACTAGAAACATTCTGACTCGTCCCTTCAGTTCCATTTGAAGGCTATAAATGGGCCATATCCAAACCGTGGAAGAGGAGAGAATTCAACTTTTGAGAGAAAAGTTACTCTGGAGAAATTATTCACTTCATATTGAGTCTACATCCCTTTGTCCTTTAAATTTTGAACACATTGTTCATCCCCCAAGCTCTTCCCTCTTTGATGGATACCCTCATTGTCTCTCTTATATGATCTTTCCTTTGGTGGAGGATTGAAGTGGTGGAGGCCCAGCTGGAAGGGACTTAGTTTCTCAGTTCTGAGACATGCCGAAACAAAAGTTTGTCGTTCATACACTTATGTTGATCATATTTTAATAGAAAAACTCTTTTCTCATTTGCAAATATTTGAATTGTTATTCCATGGGCATCTTTGTTATGAATGTTGATGGATTATGTATTATATGTGCTAAAAATCAATATTATCACCATATGATTGTGTATCTTGGTTGTTTAGGACAAGTTGCAGGCATAAATCTTTGAGTTGAGTGCTCAACGATGGTCTTCATCGAACGTCCAGATGAGGTGGGCTCTTTATCTTTTCTTGTTAGCATTTTAGTTTATATAGCATACTTGAGATTAGAGTTGATTTATGTAGTCATTCTATCTGTTGTGGTTTACCCCTTGCCATAGAGTGATTTTCCTCATAACATAATTGGCGACCATACTAGGGAGTGAATCTTCATTTTGGAGTTTGGATTGTTTTTCTCCTTTGATTGCTCTTGGTTAGCTTGAGTTTCCTTGTCGTATGATTCCTTGAGAGCCTATTTTCATTTTGAATCTGACTTTATTGGCCTTATCCTTAACCTGAAAGTGTTTTAATACATATACATGATTTTTCCCTTGACGGACACATACATACGTGAGCTGTCATTCTATAGGGCCTGTACATATGCGGTTTTTTCTTAAACAATCATGTGCATCAACCTTTTTTTCTTGATTTCTAAGTTTGGTGTTTGTTGGGTGAGTTTTGATAGTTGTTGAGTCTTCTTGGGTCCTTGTCATAATTGTTGAGTGCCTGCATAGTGATAGGAAACCTTTCTTTGGTTGAATTTTCGGGCAGCTTTTTCTTTCTCATCATCTTTTTCTTTCTCATCATCTTTTTCTTTGGTTGTCCTTGCATCTTGGGCTGAGTGTTTGCTTCTTGGTATTCTACTTGGTTTGTCTATTTTTGCTTACAGTAGGGTCTATATATCAAGTTGTTGTTCATTCCTTGCATTTTCATTTCTTTATTTTGAAAATACAAAAAAAAAAATACATTTTGCATTTTGGCATTTGCTCTTTTGAGTTGTTTATTATTGATCTCGATACATGTATAGAGAGATTGCATCTTACTAAAATTGCAAAGTTGAATTTAAAGTTGCATTTTGAAAATCTTATCATCTTTTGCGAATTGAAGTTTAGGACTTAGCTTTATGTTCATATTCATTTCTTTTATTTTTTGAGTCATAACATCATCAATTTCATGACCACATATTTTGAGTAAACAAATGCATTAAAAGTAACGTTGATTAATTTAAAATTGATTAGAAACGATTTTATTTTTCAGGGTACACAAACTAGCTTAAGATATCAAGCCTTGGAATATGATTTTATGAATAAACTTCTCCAAGGCTATTAAAATCAACATATGTGTCTGACTAAGGGAGTGATGAAATCCATTGTATAATTGGTGATGTCAGGAGGCTCCACTCACACCAGAGTTAAGCACGAGGTCGTGCGAAGTTGGTTGCAGAGATATTCCTCTAATACCTTCTTAGTGTTAGATATATTTATGGGGATCTATTCATATATGGGGGTCTTGCTAGTACCTTTACCTCTATGAGAGGAAGTGTTTTCAAGATTTCAGGCTTTGTTACCCTACCCATACAGTGGACCTGACTTACGACTTTTCCCCTGCGCATTGGTTATATCATGGTGGATTTAGTTACTCAACATAGGTAGACACATAGGTTACTTGCAGGGGTTATTTTGTAGGTACCCTGAGTCAGATAAGGGTTAGACATCACACAACCTTTATGGAGGATTACCTCTCCGGGGGGATTTGACCGATTGCGTTGTTAATCCTATGAGGACCCTTATAATTGATTTTGATACCTTTGATCTTTTGAAGGGATTCCCAGGCCCCTCTTAGGTGATGCATACCTACTCTAGTGAGGGAGGCCCCTTTTCAACCACTATATCATGTTTGTGTGCATATTGGCCTTTTTGTTTATTTTGGTGTGCTCTTTGATTGTTAGTTGGCCTTAGGATTTTTTTTTATATCTCAAGTCCTGAGTCATCATGGAGGAAAATAGCTTCCTCATAGGTCTCATTGTTTGTTGAAATTACCACTGTATCTTGAGTATTTTCCTTCTAAAAGGAGTAAAGTTATCAACCGTGGTACACACACCTCCACCTACAAGACTTGTGATCATACAAGTATGAGTACTGAGTCGAGTCAAAAGATACTTGGAGTCCTTCAACTCCCATACCTACCATAGTTAATGGGACTCCTTTGAACCCTTCAACCACTTTGGTTGTGGTGTCGTAGGTCCCCATACTTACTCCTATCTGACCTATGTCTGCTACGCAACCCATAGTATTCATGGATGGAGTAATCAATCGGGTGGGCAGTCTGTTTCCTATGTTCCATCCTTTAGACCTACCTCCTCCACACTGATTCTAAACAACACATTTGGTATGGCGAATCCACCTCTATCCTTCGGATTTCCACCAGGAGGGAGTCAATTTCATACTATGGGCACCCCCAGCCTGGAGCTCCTCTAGCTGAGGGCAATGTTTTTAACCCTCATTATAACATTCCTACTGGAATGGTGCCCAATTGGCCTCTTATGAATCGGTTTGGAGGAGGGTTTTACAATCCCAGACAGGGCCATGGTGCATACCAGAACCCTGAATGGGCTAGGATTCCTTGCCATCAATCTTTCCCGAGAGCTTGGGGTCAGATGTTGCAACCGTGACTCCCTTTTCTGGTCATGTTTAATTTCCAGACTTGTCAAGATTAATGAATGACCCAGTGCGTCATGACCCGACATACCCCCCTGTCCCCACAAAGATTCCTTCGTATATTCCAAAATTAGAGGGAAATATTGGTGAGGATCCTCATGATCACACCACTACTTTTTATCTTTGGTGCTCTTCCAATTCCCTTAATGACGATTCTATTCATTTGAGATTATTTCAATGCACCCTTATGTGGTTTGCAACGAAATGGTACATAGAGCTATTGGGGGGAACATACCAAAATTTTAATAAGATGGTTTTAGTCTTTCTCAACCACTTCCAATTGTCGGTTTGTTATGATTTCGGCATAGAAATTATGTTGGCCCTCTGCCAGGACAAAGCCACCCATATCTTGGAGCACATCCAAGAGTGGATGCATAGACATAAGAGGTTGATCAAAGCTTACATTCCTCCATAGTTTCTGTTGGAATGGTTCCATAAATCCATATTGCCTTATATTTCGAAGGATGTTTCTACATCCGGGGTAACATCTGAAGAGGAAGTTATTTTTAAATACCAGCAATTAGATCTCATATATGCACAACCTGGGATGTTATACAGAATTCTTCCTGACGCACTGAGGTCAAACTATAACCCTAGACAAAATCTCGGGCCTCATGTCGATAACATTATAGGCTCTGCAAATACTAGTTCTGCAGACTTGGTTATGCACCCGTTGAAGGAGTTGTCTCTAAGCCAATCTGTAGTAGGACAATATTCGTCCGTGTCCTCCACTCCCACCCAATTGGTGGATGTGCATTCTCTACAGTCGTCGTCTAACCCAAATGGTAACTAGCAACCAGGAGGGAATAAGAGGAAATGACATGGTAACAATCGTAAGGGTGGGAGGAATAATAATAATAATAATAATAAACCCGAGGACAACATTAATAATGATAGAACAAATAACAATGTTGATGAGGGAAAGAAAGAAAATTGGAAGGTGAAGTTTCCTTGCAAGCTTTGTACATATGATCACCTTACCCACTTGTGCCCCAAACTTGAGGAAGCTACGAGGATCTTGTCTCAACTAATTGTTGTGATAACTAATCCTTTTCTACATAATTAACACATGGCCTCGAGCTCCTCTAATGCCGGAAATGCACCGAATGGGAATCAAAACCCATCGGCACATGAAGGTGACCATCTATGTTTAAATATGGTCAAGTATCAGATTAATGTAGCCACTCGGTCTCACGATTACATTTCTTCACAGACTCTTCAAGGTCTAGAGTCTCCCCCTCCTCCATAAACACCTTTGCAAATGGAAAATTGAGATCCCCCACCTCGCATTTCGAAAGGAGTACTAAAACGGTCTACCCACAACCCTAATTCTAGAGCTACCCAAAATTATTTGATTGTCGAAGATCTGGGTCAAACCCCTTGTGCAATGTCAGCTTTGGAGGTGCTCCAGACGTGTCCTTCATAGAGGAATGTATTTTTATCTGCGCTAGGAGCTCTAAACCTGTGTGGCTCTAAGGTTATCAAGTTTGATGTCATGGATGTGAAGCCTCACTTCCCTTACCACGTGGCCTTTCAAATCCACATGGATTACTCAAATTATACCATCAAACTTATTGTTATTGATGAAGGCATTGCAATGTGCATGATGTCCCTGACCTGTTGGAAATCCATTGGTTCTCCAACCCTCTCTCAATCTCTGAATATGTTGACCGCATTTGATGGGCGTTCTTTCCGTCCCCACGACATTCTTCCTACATTTCTAGTCTAGTTAGGTGGAAAGACAGTGGAGGTGGATGTCGAGGTGGTTGATGTGCCCCTTGACTATAAATTATACTAGGGTGTAATTGGACTTATGCTATGACTACAGTCGTATCGTCTGTTTTTCGTACTTTCTGTTTTCCTCACGAAGGGAAAATCGTGACGATCGATCAATTGTCCTTTGCGCATGCTAGCCCCAATGCATCAGTTGGACCTTCGATCCCCATGATCGACAATTCTCAGTCAGGAACTAAAGATATTTGTGTCGAAATGTATTCCTCCCTAATGGGTACCTTTGATTTTGTAGCACCAATTCATCACATCTACGCCATGTCCATTAGGTCTTCTTCATCAATGAGGTTTGTTCCTTTATGCAGTTTGTATCTTAAATATCCTTGGACCCTACCTTCCTTAAATATCTTAAATATCCTCGGATCATTGAGAAATACACAATCACAAGAGACACATCATTTATCTTGGGAAACCCTCATGGGTGAGAAAAACCAACAAAAATTTCCTTAATATAGATAGTCAATACAATGCCAAGAGATAACTCAAACAAATATAGAAATTCCTCTCCAAGAAGTGTGCCTCTCGCTCTCTCTTCTTCTTCTCCAACTGTAGCTCCAAACTTGTTCTCTGATGAACAACTGAGTGTGTGTCTAAATGAGGCGCTAGCCTCTCTTATTTATACAATCTGGCAGGCGTTGGAGTGAGGTGTCTTTTCACTAGCAAGGTTGACTTCTCAGTCTGGGTGGTTATAACCACTTTAATATATTATGGGGCCGAATTTTCATTTAGCCCATTACAATTAGGGTTTGACCAATCCGCAAAAGGGGATTTAGACAATTACAATACCTGACATGATCAATCTGCAAAAGGGGATTGATCTAATGAATAATACATCAACAATAATTAGAATACTCTTTGCAGTTACATTATTTCAACACTCCCCCTTAACAAGAAGGGTATTCTACAATAGCATCAGGCGAGAGAGAGGGAAACATCATCAACAACATCTTTGAACACTGATTAGCATATCTATAAATCATCGAAAGTTTTTCTCATCATTAATATCATCATTCACAACAGAGAGATGGTATGGAATCATCATCCTCATCAGCATGATGATAAGGTAATATCATCATCATCTTTAGCATGAGGCTAAAGTAACATCATCATCTTCGGCATGAAAGATGAAATGACATCATCATCATCATCATAATCATCTTCAACAAGGAGATGAAGTGGCATCATCATCATCATCTTCAGCAAGAAGCTGAAGTGGCATCATCATCTACAGCAAGAAGTTTAAGTGGCATCATCATCATCATCCTCAGCAAGAAGCTGAAGTGGCATCATCATTATCATATTCAGTAAGAAGCTGAAGTGGCATCATCAGCTTCAGCAAGGAGCTGAAGTGGTATCATCATCATCATCTTCAACAAGAAGGTGAAGTGGCATTATCATCATCAACTTCAGCAAGAAGCTGAAGTGGTATCGCCATCATCAACTTTAGCAAGAAGTTGAAGTAGTATCGTCATCATCAACTTCAGAAAGAAGTTGAAGTGGCATCGTCATCATAAACTTCATCAACATGGATTAGTATAACACTAATACATCATCATCATCAATAACAGTACAAGGTTGATACAACATCAAAAGTAGCAATATCACAGCACAAAGGATGGAGCATCATCAACAACAACAACATCACAACACGAAGGATGGAGCATCATCAACATCAGCACTAGGATGAGAGTCTTCAGCACGAGGTTGGCATCACATCACGAAGTTGGCAACACATCATCACAGCACGAGGCTGGCACATCATCACAGCACGAGGTTGGCATCACAACACTTAAGTTGGCACACCATCACAACATGAGGTTGGCACATCATCACAGCACGAGGTTGGCACATCATCAACACAAGGTTGTCATCATAATAATTAAGCTAGCACATCATCACAACAATTAAGCTGGCATCAACAATTAAGCTGGAATCTCAACACAACAATTAAGCTGGCATTAGCATTTAAGATGGAATATCAACACAACAATTAAGCTGGCATCACAACACAACAATTAAGCTGGAATCATAACACAACAATTAAGCTAGAATCACAACACAACAATTAAGCTGGAATCTCAACACAACAATTAAGCTGGCATCAACAATCAAGATGGAATCTCAACACAAAAATTAAGCTAGAAGCACAACACTCGGTTGGCATCTCAACGTAGCAATTAAGATGGAAGCACAACACTCGGCTGGCATCTCAACACAACAATTAAGCTGGAAGCACAACACTCAGTTGGCATATCAACACAACAATTAAGATGGAAGCACAACACTCGGTTGGCATCTCAACACAACAATTAAGCTGGAAGCACAACACTAGGTTGGCATCTCAATACAACAATTAAGCTAGAAGCACAACACTAGGCTGGCATCTCAACACAACAATTAAGTTGGAAGCACAACACTAGGCTAGCATCTCAACACAACAATTAAGCTGGAAGCACAACACTAGGTAGGCATCTCAACATAACACTACTCCCCCTATCGAGGGAGGTCCTTTCAGACTATACCAATATTATCTCGAAAGTGCTCAAACTTACACAAGATAGAGGCTTGGTCAACACATCGACAACCTGTTCATCCGTGCTAACATATTGGAGCTTTATGGCTCCTCTCCGCACCATGTCACGGATGTAATGATATCGGATCTCTATGTTTTTTGACTTGTCATGGAACACAGGGTTCTCTATTATCTTTATACATCTCTAGTGATCACATAGGATCATGGTTGCTTCCATCTTTAGGTTGAATAGACCAGTCAACAACTTACGAAGCCATATGGCTTCACAACTGGAAGAACACGCAACAATGTATTATGCTTTCGTTGTACTAAGAGAAATGCTTGATGGTTTCTTACTCTGCCATGAGATCATGGTTGATCCCAAACTGAAACAACATCTTGAAGTGCTCTTTCTGTCAGAGACACTTCCAGCCCAATCTGAATCAGTGTACCCACTTAGTGTGAAGTCATGATCTCCATCATTAACTGAGACCACAATATAATGTACCCTTAAGGTACCTCATCACAGGTTTTGCAACAACTAGGTGAACATGTATGGGTTCTATCAGAAACTGACTCAAAGTGTTCACGACAAATCAAATTTGTGGTCTAGTGTTCGTCAGACACATTAGCGATCCAATGATATGTCTATACTGCGTGGCATCAATCAATTCTGACGAAGTGTCGACCATAAGATTCAACTTCGTTTCCATGGGTGTATTCATGGACTTGCACTCCAACAAATCAAATCTCTTTAGGATTTCAACTGCATACTTCCCTTGGTTAAGGAAGATCTTCTATGTGCTCTACCAAACTTAAAGACCTAAGAGATAATGCATTTAGGTATTCCATCAAATTCTGTGGAGATATTCTTCTGCAATCTGTGATGAGATTTTATTCATCTTTCTCAAGGATACATCATCTACATATAGTAGTAACATCACTGGCTCATCATTCATAACCTTGAGATAAGGGTTAGAATCAAATTTACTCTTGGTAAATCCCAAGCTTGTCAGGAAACTGTCAAATCTTCGATACCAAGCTCTAGGAGCTTGCTTCAACACGTACATAGTTCCCTTCAATTGGAATACATGAGTCTTTCTATCTTCAATCTTCAAATCAAAGTTTCTCATTACATTGTACCAATTTGGTACATTTGCTCAGCTGCAACTCAATATGCACAATCATGTGATAGCTCAGTGTGCTCTCTGCAAAGCACTATCTATCTCACTGATTGAGAGTATGTCCTCTCCTCTTTCTACAACTGTTCCTTTTGGAATCTGGGACTCTGCACCTGCACCTGCTCTACAGCTGAGAATGATTGCTTCATCCTCACTGTGGCTGCTAAAATATGAGAGTAACACCTCTTCTTCTATAACCAAAACAACTTCATATGAAACCGAGGGTGGTTCAATAAATGATATTGAAGATAACTCTTCTTATTTCATGGAGGTAACACTATCTTTCATCATAGTCATGTCTCCATGACTCAACTAATTTAATGCACCAACTGTCACTCAATTTTAAATATGGGGATTTCTCCCCCTGCATCTCATATTATATATGAATCATGGTTGTTCTAGTTGTCTTCATAAATGTTGGAACTATTTCTTCAATTACTGGAGTAAGTGTCTCATCATAGTCTTCTCCCTCTTGTTGGGAGAATCCTTTGGACACACATCAAGCTTTGTACATTTGTAACATGCATGATCTGTATATATTAATCTTGGAAGTCAATATTGACTTCTCTTCTAGTCTCACGGAAGAATCCATATCCTAGTCTTTCTGACAGGATTTTTTTTTTTCTGTTACTGAAACAAGGGAATCTTCCCAGGAGATTTCATATCTCCTAGAAATTTCTGAAGCTACAATCTAGTCTTCTCATGACATCTGTCTCCTAGTCCTGTAAGTTGTATCTTCATTTGATCCTTTATGAGATCATGCTTACTCTCGATTTTTTTTTAGTCTACAAGGACTTCATTATCTCTTACAGGGTATACTTGGTGTTGAATACCAAGTCTATATGTGAAAAACAAAGTCAGGCTTCAAATGAGTTCAACTTCCCCTTCTAATGTTCGGTCATCTTTAGAGCCTTCTGCTCCTTTCAATCAATCTTCATATGAGATACTCGGAATCTCAAGAGATAGCTTCTTCTTCATCTTCTTTGGTACATAAGTGTATATGGTCATGTACATAGTCTACTTCATGTCTCATATAATATGTTTCCTTCAACAACCTTCACTATAGCTTCCTCAGAGTTATCACATGTGACATTTGATAGCATTTGCAGGTAGTGGCACCATCTAGAAGAAGTGACAATGATCACCAACTCTTAAAAACTTCAAGGGTGATTGCAACTGGTACTACGGTTGATATTCAACTAGTACTGCAACTGCAATTGATACTGCAACTGGTTCTGAGACTGCAACTGCAACTTAGGGTTTTATGAGGAAACCCTAATTTTTCAAACTTCAAATTTTGAAATTTTGATCCAGGGGATAGATACGCTGAGCTGAGGTGAGTAAGATGGTGCAGTCAGATTTATGAAAATCCAACTTTTACCCCCTCAAACTTGATTAGCATATTTCTGGACTGGTGCTTCTGGTTTTCTGGTACTTATGGTACTTCTGGTACCTCTGGTTTTCTGGTACCGGTGAAAACTAGGGTTTCACTTTCTAGGAGATCTACCCATTGAAAAGGTGTGTTGAAGGTGCCAAAGAACTCCTTGGGTTAGGGCACACTTTTCTAGATGGTTTTGAGGCTGAAACTCTTCTTCAATAAAAAAAACCCTAATTTGCATGTACGACAACAATGACGTTTTTCTTCTTCTTGTGAAATATGCTCTCTTCAGCTTAGCTTTGATACCATGTTAAGGTTTAATCTATTATTAGGTTTCATTTCATTTCATTAGATAACAATAGCATAGATAGGATCACTGAGAAATTCACAATCACAAGAGACACGTCATTTATCGTGGGAAACCCTCATGGGGGAGAAAACCCAGCGAAATCTTCCTTAATATAGATAACCAATACAATGCCAAGAGATAACTTAGACAAATACAAAAAGTCCTCTCCAAGAAGTGCGCCTCTCTCTCTCTCTTCTTCTTCTCCAACTACAACTCCAAACTTGCGCTCTGATGAACAATTGAGTGTGTGTCCAAATGAGGCGCTAGCCTCTCTTATTCATACAATTTGGGAGGCGTTGGAGTGAGGTGTCTTTTCACTGGCAGGGATGACTTCTCAATCTGGGTGGTTATAACCACTTTAATATATTTTGGGGTTGACTTTTCATTTAGCACATTACAATTAGGGTTTGACCATTCCACAAAAGGGGATTTGGTTAATTACAATATCTGACATGATCAATCCGCAAAAGGGGATTGATCTAATGAATAATACATCAATAATAATTAGAATACTCTTTGCAGTTACATTATTTCAACAGTTCAGTCACATATTGGAATGGAAATTCCACTGTTGGAGGTAGAGATAGCGTATCAAGTTGTTCTCGACTCTAATGTTCACCTAGATCATGTCTCCTTGCAGACGGACGAGGAGGATCCCATTCTTCGGCCCATATGGGCCACATCATTGTCTTGTTCACATGATTTCCTTGATGATACTTTAACTTTGGATGAAGCCATCTTAGAGGCCATGAATGGTTCTGATGGGCCTGGTATGATATGCATCTCTCTTACTTCCTCACAGAACTTGTTAGAATCAAACAAGATGATTTTAGATCTACCTTGAGTGAGATGGTCGATCACACTGTGGTTCAACTAGATACACATGGAATTTATGCTGAAGGAAACATGGCGAGTATTTCTCCTACCATCACGATCGAAATTTCTCAAACTCCTGGAAAAGTTGCAAAGGTATATATCAGTGTGGATTGTTTGCCTGAAGAAATTCATATCTACACCGATCTCTTCAAAGAATTATGTGATGTATTTGCTTGGTCATATCAAGAGATTCCAGGAATCAACCCTCACATTGTCGAACATGAAATCAAAACCTATATGGATGTTAAACCTATTTGATAGTGACTTAGAGTTGTTAATCCTAGGAAGGCCCATGTTATTACGGAAGAAGTAGAGAAACTACTTAATTCTAGTTTCATCTACCCAGTTCCCTTGACTGAATGGCTATCAACCTCGTTCCCATGAATAAGAAGCAAGGAACATCCATGTTTGTATGGATTTTTGAGACCTGAATAAGGCTTTCCCTAAAGACAACTTCCTGACACCTTTCATTGATTAGATTCTCGATGAGTGTGTAGGAAGCGAGATTTTTTCTTTTATGGATGAATTTTTAGGTTACAATCAAATTCAGATTAAACACGAGGATCAACATAAGACAACATTTATTTGTCCTTGGGGTACTTTTTCATACCAGAAAATGTCTTTCGGCCTTAAAAACGTCGAAGCAACCTTCCAACGAGCCATGACTTTTGCTTTTCATGATCTCAAGCACATTGTCGAACCTATCACGATGATCTCGTTGCTCAGTCTCGCAAGAGAGTAGATCATTCTACTCACCTTTGACTTGTATTTGAGAGATTTCATTATTATTGTATCCATTTAAACATTCACAAGTGCATATTTTTCATTAATTCTGGCCTCCTTTTAGGATTCTTAGTCTCTGAGCATGGGATCTTGGTGGATCCTATGAAGGTTGAGGCAATACTTCGATTGCCTCCCCTGTGAAACATTTGCTAGCTTCAAGGTTTACAGGGTAAATATAACTTTTTAAATCGGTTTATAGTAAACTATGCCAATATAACTAAGGGTTTCACGTGTCTCTTGAAGAAGGACACTCTGTTTATATGGGATGAGCGAGCCTAGGAATCCTTCGATGCTCTTAAGAAAGCCTTGGTATCAACGCCTCTGCTGAAGCCTCCAGACTACAATAGAGATTACTTTTTTTATATCACCGTGTCTGAAGGGACGGTTGGTATGGTTCTGGTTTAGGAAGAGGATGAGCTCCATGAGCACGTTTTCTACTACCTTAGTCGAAACTTAGTCGACCCTGAACTTAAATAATCTCATGTTGAGAAGCTAGCCTTGGCTGTCGTAGACATGGTTCAAAGATTACAACACTATATATTGCTTTGAAAAACTACTGTAGTTGTTGATGTCAACCCATTTCAATATGTCCTTACTAGGCATATCATAGGGGGACAATACAATAAATGGATTGTCATTTTGCAAGAGTTTGAACTCGATTTTGCTTCGGAGAAATCCAAGAAATTTCTAGTTTTTGTCGAGTTAATATCGAATTTCCCTCGACTTGATGAGGACAACATTCATGCCGATTAATTCGCGGATGAATACATTTTCCTTCTCTCGTCATCAAACCCCTGGTATGGAGACATTTTGATCTATCTTCAAACCTTTAAGTTCTCTCAGCATTTGTCGAGAGACGATCGACGACGCATATGACATCAAGCTAAAAACTATCTAGTCATCGATGACACTTTGTATCGTTGAGGTGTAGATAATATATTGTTTCATTGCTTGACTCAAAAAGAGGTTGAGTTAGTTCTTAATGATTGACAGAGTGGGGCTTGTGGAGGTCACCTATGTAGGCTTGCAACAACCTAAAAAATATTACAAGATGGTTATTTTTTGCCGACAATTTTTAAATATTGTGTGGAAGTGATCAAGAAGTGTCATCCTTGCTAGGTGTTTGCTCAGAATATGAACTCTCATATAGCCCCTCTTCACCCGATCATCACCATAGATCCCTTCACCAAGTGGGGGGTGAATTTTGTAGACTACAACCCATCTTTGGCTTGGGGGCATCAACATATTATCGTGGTTGTAGACTAATTTACTAAATGGGCAGAGGCCATGCCTACTATTAAATCTGATGGTAAGACTGCAGTATTTTTCGTATTCAATAAAATTATAGCCCGGTTTGGAATCCCAAGGGAGATTGTCACTAATGATGGAAATCACTTTCAGAATGAAATGATGAAAGATTTAGCATCAAAACTGGGGTTTAAACATGGTCATTCTTCCCCTTAATATCCCCAGGAAAATGCACAAGTAGAGGCTATGAACAAATCTCTCAAGACCATTTTGCAAAAAACTGTCATCCAGAGAAAATCTGACTGGCATTTAATGGTTTACCCTATGCTTTGGGCATACCGAACCTCGGTTAAGACTTCCACCGATTTTTCTCCTTTGCAGTTAGTACACAGTGTGGATTTGATCCTTCCTATTGAGTGTGAAATCACTTCCCTTAGACTGGTAGCTAAGCACCTACCTGACACTTCTGATCTTGAAGAACGCATCGTACACCTACAACACCTATATGAGTAGCGTCGAGATGCCTCTATGACTATCGAAGCAAATAAACGATGTGTCAAGGTTCAATATGATAGGTATATCTATCCTTGGAAGTACGCTGAGGGTGGCACAGTCCTTATATCGTGTGACATGTTTTAGAAAAAGGAGCCTACGAATTAGAATATTATGAAGGGAATATGATGGTTGAGACTAGAAATGGGCTCTACTTGAAAATATATTACGCTTGAGCCCCCAAGATTGGGCGTAACACTTTGTATAATAGTGTATCTTAGTGTGTGTGTGTGTGTGTGTGTGTGTGTATATATATATATATATATATATATATATATATATTCCTTTGTATCATCGGCTTACTTATCGAGTTTTCGCTTGGTTGGAAGATGTCAACGGAGTCTTTAGTTTACTTAGGATTCGCAAACAGTGTCAGTCATCATACATAGAACTTGTCTTTCATTGCTTGGGTTGATTACTCACCTGAGGGTCATCTGGTGTCTTCAGGTGGAATTTGTGTAGGGCCATCAATGAATAATGTGGTTGAATATAGCGTTGTTATAGAGCTTTTACGCGACGCCATTTCACATTATGTTCAGCCTTTAGAAGTTCGCCTGGACTCCCAGTTAGTAGTATGTCAGTTGAACGAAAGTTACCGTGTGCGAGACCCTACTTTAATATGATGATTCCTACAGGTATGACTTTTGGAATGACATTTTGATTTTATTACTTATAATCACATACCTAGAATTTCTAATTATGTATCTGATGCATATGATAATTATGTTTTATATTAGCATTTATCACGTAACTAAAGTAAAGAAAACACAGTCATCAATGTACACATTGTAACATATATAAGTAAAGCCGAAGACCAATGTTTTTAATATTTCATCTCTCTAAAAATATGGTGTCATAGTACAAAATGGGGCTAACACCCTAAAAATACATATATGGTCGATCGATACAATAACCACGATATCTTCGCCTATGGTACCAGATGTGTATCATGATAGCATACTACAGTGTTTGTGAGACGTTGGAAGAGTCACACCCACGCATGGGGTACACCCACCACCTATTGTTGCATAGCCTGTGGCAGATCTTCTACCTGAACCATAGGAATCATGTGCGTTAAATGAGAAAGGTTCCCCTGCACATTTTGAAGCACTCTATCTACATATCCTCCCACTGGCTCATCTCCCCAGTTTCTCTTGCAATGTCGTGGGAATCCTTCTGGTCGTTGCAGACCCACATCTGCACAACAAAGTAATTGTCAATACTTGATAACATCCAAAAATATTTGCATTTTTTAATATCTTTGAAAAACACAAAAAAAATGAAATATGTAAAAAACTTTTTCATACCTATATCTTCGTACGAGGAATCAGGTGGAAATGGCATATCCATATCTCCTCTATAGTCAATCCCAGCATACGGGTAGTCGTCTATGTATATCACGTGTCGATGCCACCAGAATAAGAACTCATCATTGTAGGGGGTTGGTACCCTACCACCTCCTAGCCACCTCATCACCTCGGTCCACCATGACATGGCTAGATCACGATGTCCACGTGGAATGATATCCACTCTAGGGCTCAAACCTGGAAGTCGATCAAAGAAAAAACTACATAAGATAGATGCAAACCCGAAGTTTCTTTTCCTCCCCTGTTTTCAATCTGTCAGCTAGTTCTTCATGTTAGCCAATAGTAAGGTACACCATGTTGGTTGTGGAGCCTGATTATTTTCATGATTCAGAGGTATTTTTTTCCAGCCATGTTTATACCCCATGAAGAATTTACACCCTAGAAGAATGTGCACTCATCCACGTGGGGGAATGCAAGGGGAGTTACCCCCCCTGTGGAGTCCAGGGGGGATATCCCCCCAGCTGGGGTGTCCGGGGACAAGCGGACCCCCGAAGGAAAAATTTCCTTGTAAATGTATATTGAAATTTCATTGTAAATCTGGACCGTTCATTATAAGGTCACAAATCTTACAGTAGAATTTATGTTGGGGTTTTTTTCCCTAGAAGGCAACCCTCTTTTATGAGGGAAATGTATTGCGACTATGCATCATTACAAATATTGTATTATGAGATAGGAGACTGTGAGAGAAAGAGGAGGAAGTTACAACAGGTTTGTTGTAGGTTGTATCCCTTCATTTGTTGGATAATAATAAAGGAAGGACCTGAAAATTTCTCTGGTTCATGTATCCCACACTGGGTGAACCACGTATATATGTGTCTCTATTGTATTGTGTATATTCTGTGTTTGATTTCCACATTTGTTTTATTTTATTTCTCTGTGATCCTGTTTTTCTAACACACTAGTCATAAATTTTATGTCATAAGCACTTCACTACGTAGAACATGAGTGGCCTTGATGCCTGGTGCAACAAGGCTGACCCTGTGATCCTTGTAAGTAGAAGGATGATGATATTCAAGATAAGGTTCTTGATCACCCTGATGGGGAGTTGACTCCCTACTTTCTCTGTGCCTATAACATAGTGGGTGGAAATGTAGTCCTCTATGTTCATTCCACCCTCATCTCCTCCAGATTTGAGATTCACCACCTCGCCCCGACGAGATAAAACTGTGATGAAATAAATGCCCTCTACTTCAATCCTCAATGGTTTCCCATCGATATTGAAGGCCTCTGTATCTGGATCCCAAAATTTTACTAGCATTTGAAGCAACCTCACTTGAGCCCTCATTCCTTTGAGAGCCCAAAATTTGTAAATCCCACATATTTTTAAAGCAAGTTGGGCCACTGCATCTCTTTCCACTACTAGATCAACTTCCTCGTGCTCTCTCTCTCTCTCCATTCAAGTACCATCCTGCAAAAGGAAAGCCCTTTTTTGAGTCAAACTCTTTAAAAAACTTCTTTGTGGACTTGTACATGGTCTGTAATGTTAACAGTCACGTGTAGGGCCACATATACGCGAGAAATATTCACTTTTCCTGTGTACATGTCTCCACATACACAACCCGATGAACTACAACTCGCGTACACCCTATTTCATAATTTGCGCCCTTTAATACTCAAAAATAGGGCCTAATTTAAAATTGTAAACCACTAGAAATGAAGAAGAGGGAAAGAGTACTTACATGGTACAAATGGTTTTCAATTCCATCACTCCTAGCTCCAGCAATCAACACTTGAAGATCGTGGGAAAATTGGTCCAAAATGCACTATTTGGGTAAAAATGTGAAATGGTATGGTAAAATTGGTTATTTTTACTATTAATAAGAAATTTTTACCCACTTTACATAGGTTTTGATAATATTTTGACCTAGTGGAATAATATTGCAATGGAAGGAGTTGGTTTTGGTGGTTTTATCCAGGTATTTTTGCGGTTTCTAGCATCATTCCACTCGTTCGTGACTCTCATCGGTATTTTCTTTTGACCAACATATAGGATAGGTCGTCACTCCATCTTGCATTTTTGCATTATCCTGTAACTATGATCTATATGCCTTAGGTACGAACCCATTTATTAGCGACAAGGAACCTCCTTACTGCTATTAGAAGTGTCGTTATTAAATGGCAGAGGCTTACCAAACATGGGTTCCCTAGTTAGAATATTTGTGCCATCTGGTGCCCATGCATAGATTATTCCATAAATATTGAGAGTCTGTTATAGTTCCAATATGACTTTGTGTTTGAGCCTCATATTCTTACTCATAAGAATGATGACCTATACCTATGGGACTCCCACCGAGTCTTGTTTAAGCTCTTTTCCAACTCTCTAAAAAAGTGAAAATATTGTCGAGTGAACTTGTCTCTTTCACACTCATTAATTGTCTTTGAAAGGACGTCTATTTGGTGTAACCCTTTTTTGGACCAAGTAGAATAATTTTGAAAAAGGAATACTCTAGTCACTAGTGGCTAGAAGAGTTCTCATGGGTATTGTTTTATACTTTTTTCGGGCCTAGGGGACTAAATTTACGAAAACGGACATTCTTTGGAGTTAAGTTGTAATTGCATCTCATTCTCTTGCTTGCAGTATTGAGCCTATTGTCGATTCTCACTCTCATGTTATAAGCCTATTACCTCAGCAATTTGCATCACCAGCCAAGCAGAGCCTTGTTTATATCCTTTGCAGCTTGACACCTTGTACCCTAAGAGGAAACATTCCACCGAGTGTCCATGTCCTGCATGCACCTCCTTTCATTGAGCATAGGTATGTTCCACTGTTGGAACTAGTTGCTTACTCTTGACACTCATTTCGTCATCTATATCATAGCATTCAGTTATCTATGAAAAAATAAAAAAATACGGGAGGGAAAGGAGTATTATCTCATATTGGCAACAGTCGTGTCACCTTTGAATAGAGAAAAAACTTTTGAGTCCACTTGTCATCCAAAGTTTGGGTTTAGCATGACCTTAGGAAGTTGAGCTCGTTACTTATAGTTTACTCCTCCGACTGGTTACTCTTCCAGTCCCTATGGATATTTTGATTGATGTCTCATGCATCACAAAGCTTCATCATTGATTCTATGCTTCCAGAGTCCTCCATATGTCTCATGCTCTTGTTCAAAGGAAGTATATAAGCATGTGTCAGACATTTCTCAAAAATCTTGACTTTGCATGTCGTTCATACCCTCAGTGTGTCTCAGAGTTACATGAAGTTGTAGTCCTAACGTGCACCCTAGTCCTATTTTCATTATGGGTAGGTAACCTTGAACCCAGCAGTTGACATGTCCTCCTTGGTCATTGACTGCAGGTTTTCCCTTGTGTTTGACGGCAAGAAATATATTCACACATTGGGATTCATGCAGTGTCTTGGATGTCATTATCCTTATTAGTGGTTTCCTCGCCTTTGTTGGTATTTTTCCGTATTGGTTGTTATTTAGAGGGTCTTTTATGTGCACTAATTGTATCTCGTGCATGCGAAAGACACACAGGGTCATTGGTTTGTGAACATGTTCGAGTTCGAGTTCCTCCAAATCATCAAGCTATTGCTTTGTACCTCATGCTGACTAAGGAGAGATGCCTTAATTCTCTCCTTTCAACAGGTCTCCTTCCATCGACTTCATCTCATCTATTATAGAAACGAGGCCTAGAATCGTATGAGTACCTATAAGCTTACAGTCATCAGTGGAAGGTTCTCTCACCAACGATAGTTGGGAATACATCAATGTCTCCTAATCGATGGATTCGTCAAGTGTTCGACCTGAACACTTTTATTCACACTTGTAAGAATGTACTCAGTTTCTTGATACCTACTTTCATTATCGATAGGTTGTCTCACGTTTGTTAATGATATACTTTAATGATCAGTAATCAAACGAAGTCCCATTGTGTTCGACCTCAACTTCTCTATTCACATGATGTAGACTTGCACCTTTGGCGGATCGTGTAGAATACTTGAAGACATCAGTTTATAGTAGCAACTTTCCTGAGTCGTTGCTATCATTCATTGGACCAGTACCTATATAAATTCAAGGATCATGGGAGATCATATTGCACTCAATTGTATAAATATATCTTCAGTTTGATTTTGAGACTGGTTTTCAATGGGCCTTGTTCATGACTATGACAGCGTTTGGCATGTATCTACTTTGTATTTCCTATCCATGGCCATGAACAGTTGTTTGGTATATTTCCACATGGATCTGTAGTGTAATTCAAATTGGCAGCCATGTGTAAAAATTCATTATGGATTGTAATATTCTCGTGAGCAACTAGTTCGTCCAGCTAGGTCTCCATTACTCCACTTCTAGGAATTATAATGTATTTTGGTCATCACAGATACTCCTCTGACCTCACACATTAGGGGGCATCTGTTATAACAAGATTTTCCTCACCCCATGCAACTTGATCAGAAGGCCTTTTCCATTTCCCTATGCAGACTTGAAGTCCCATTTTGCACTTCCCAAAGCTAACAATCATATTTTTCCACATATACGCGCCCTATCAGTTATACAACATACATATACGTAGGTTGCACCACTACAACCCACGTACATCGATTCTGGTGCTCAAAATTAAAAATTATGTCAGGTTTCCATGTCGTGTCACGAGATCCATGATCCTTGACCTTCCATATACTGGAAATGTTCTGACTGGGCCCTTTAGTTCCATTTGAAGGCTACAAATGGGCCATATCCAAACTGTGGAAGAGGAGATAATTCAACTTTTGAGAGGAAAGTTACTCTGGAGAAATTATTCACTTCATATTGAGTCTACATCCCTTTGTCCTTTAAATTCTGAACACATTGTTCGGCCCCCAAGATCTTCCCTGTTTGATGGAGAACCTCATTGTCTCTCTTATATGAGTTTGCCTTTGGTGGAGGATTGAAGTGGTGGAGGCCCAACTGAAAGGGAATTAGTTTCTCGGTTCTGAGATGTGTTGACATAGAATTTTTTCATTCATACACTTATGTCGGTCATATTTTAATAGAAATACTCTTTTCTCGTCCAATTAATATCTTGCAAATATTTGAATTGTTATTCCATGGGCATATCTGTTATGAATGTTGATGGATTATTCTATTATATGTGATAAAAATATATATTATCACCATATGCTTGCATCTATTGGTTGTTGAGGATAAGTTGTAGGTATAAAGCTTTGAGTCGAGTGCTCAACGGTGGTCTTCATTGAACGTTCAGACGAGGTAGGCTCTTTATCTTGTCTTGTTAGCATTTTTGTTTATATAGCATACTTGAGATTAGAGTTGATTTATGTAGTCATTCCGTCTGTTGTGGTTTACCCCTTGCCATAGAGTGATTTTCCTCGTAGCATCCCCATAGATAAATTCAAGTCACAACCTATTTTTACTTGTATATATGGAATCTTTACCCAACATTATGTTGGAAGGCAGCCATAGGTTCTATGGAAAGAACTGAAATACTTGGATGAAATGTATGTTGGCAATTATTTAGTACATGTGCTTGGTTTCTATTGTCCTAGATAAATATACTCGGTGAACAGTTGTGGGTTGAGACCAAGACAAGTTTGATGAGAAAAAAAAATCAATTAGTAAGGCTACTTAAGTTTTATGTGATAGATGAAATGCTTGCTAAGGTCCAGACAGGGAAGAATTTAGTAGAGATTTGGAAGCATTTGAAATATTTGCAAGAGAATTTGAACAAGGGAAGAGCATTCTTCCTAAATAATATGTTGTTTTCGATCATAATGGATGAGAGTGCATCCTTACAGTAGCATTTACTCAAGATCAAGGATATCACAGAACATTGTTTTTCCATTTATTGAAAGATGAAAGAGGAGGACATGGTGGTAATCATGTTGAGAATATTACCATGTGCTTACAAGAAATTTATTGAGGCATTCAACATCACTACTATTAATGTTGAACTAAAGTTTGATGAGCTATGAAATAAGCTATTACAACAATATAGATAGAATAAATAGTTCATTAGAAGAAGTGAGACAAAGGTCTTAGAGGCATGTGCATCCAATGTTAAGGGAAAAGGAAAATGGGAAATTATGAAAGGTCAAAGCAATAGTGGAGATGCAATTGAGAGCTTGAATTCCACCACTTCTCACTACTATGAAAAGTTGGTTCATATGAAGAAGCATTGTAGAAATAGGTTGGATGATTAGAAAACCAACCAGGGGGGGCTTAGCATAAGGTTCATGTTAGAGAGAATGTATAAGAGAACTAGAAGGAGTCAACCTTCTTTGCATTCATGGCTAGGAAGAAAGTATATCATCTTGGTTCATCTGTTTGGTACATTGATTCAAGTGCATCAAGGAACTACACCAACTTAAAATACATGTTCATAGAGTACACTACATGTTACTCAAAGTATTTATTGATGTATCGTGGTGGGGCAGATTAGACAATAGTTGGATAAAGGAATGTACATATTTCCTTTGGAGAAAAATCATGGATTTTTCTCAATGTGTATTATGTGTGAGGTATTGATATTAATCTACTTTTAGTGAGATAGATATTTTTTCACTCCCCCCATATAAATGTGACTCTATTTTAGCAATTAAAAAGGCTATATAGTTGACCAGGCGACCAAGAAGACTATTGCTCTTGGTGTGGAGGATCATGGATTGTTTAGATCAACTAATATTAGACAATTCAAGGAGAATGCATTGGTAGCCAAGAATGCATTATTCATCACTACACTTTGGTATCAATAGTATGATCACCTTAATTTGACCTACCTCTCTCAGTTGGCTTGAGATCATAATCTAATATATGGAATTCATGATATTTAGCAACAAATCCAGGGTGTGTGCAGATCTTGTCGGGTAGGGAAGAAACACATGGTTCCATTTGATGAAAGAAAAGCTTGGAGAGAAAAGATGGTCCTTTGGTTTATGCAAACATTTGTAGAACAATTAACATGAAATCCATCATCAGTGCTAGGTATTTCATTCTTTTTGTTAATGAAAATAGTAGAAAGACGTGGGTGTATTTTTTGAAACTAAAATCTTATGTGTTTAATAAATTTCAAAATTTTAATGACTTGGTAGAAAAAGATTCTAGTTTTCACATTACCACTCTTAGGTTTGATAATGGTGGGGATTTTTATTCCAAAAAATCAATAACTTTTGTGCTAAACATGGGATCAAAAGATAGTTCACTACACTCTACACTTTATATCATAATGGAGTGGTTGAGAGGTGGAAGCACACAATCACATAGATGGCCATGTGTATGTTGCAAAATAGGTGCTTTCCAAATAGATTTTGGGCTAAGGTAGTGTTCCCAAAAATATATCTGATAAATAGATATACAATATTGGAGGTGAAGCAAAAGACCCTGAAGGAAGTATTGTCTAGGAGGAATTGAGGAGTCAATCATCTTAAGGTATTTAGTTCTACTACTTATGCCTAGATTCTAGATAATATTATAACTAGGTTAGAATTAAAGAGAACAAAAACTAATAACCACATGGTATAGTGATATCATATATGTTGAAATTTTAAATTTTCTAGTTACACAATTACAATTACTTAATCCAATAGAAATTGTAGTAGGATCACTGAAAGATACACAATCAAAGATACAATAGAACACAAATATTATCCTGGGAAACCCTCGAGGGGGAGAAAAACCAGCGACCAAAATCCTCAATATAGATTCCTTCAACCAGTACAATGATGCACTATAGCTTTCCAAGAAAGACCAAGACAAAAACACCAAAAGAACCAGTTTCCAAGACTTGTGCGATGGACCTTCTTATGCTCTCCAAGATGCATAATAGAAGTGTGTGAGTGTCTGTCCAAATGAGAGGAACCTATCCTCTATTTATACACAATAGTGTCTCATGAAGAGCCATCACTCTTCACCTAACTAACCCATAATAAGTAAAATATCAATAATGTAATATTTTTTGTTGAGCGGACTTGTACAATATAATTACAATAACCTTTTAAATGTTTGACTAAAACAAATATACAATAATATCTTTCATAGTTACACCAAAAATATTAACACTCCCTCCTAAATAGGAAGGTATTTTTTCCAGACATAGACTCCAAGTCTGATATCACATGAGCTCACATCCATTTATTATTGAACATGTGAATCTATACATCCTTAGGTATCCATAGTGCAACATGACTTCACCCCATGCAACTAAGGTTTGTGGGTAGCTCTCAATAGCTACAACATGTCCCCATGGCATCCACTCCCTACGATGCATCAATACATTATCATGTGCACTCTTGTCTTAGTGCCATCCCTCGAATATCCATAATGCAACATGAATTCACCCCATGCAACTAAGGTAGGTGGGTAGATATCAATAGCTACAACATGTCCCCAGGACATCCACTCCCTGCGATGCATCAGTACCTGATCATGTGCACTCCTATTGACTCAGTGCCAACCCTTTTTCATGCTCGATAATATTTTTCCATCTGTCACTCCCTCTGAAGAGGAACCACACCAATCTTGTTCCTGAAGTACTCGAACTTCATCGTTAATATAGTATTGGTGAACACATCGACAACTTGATCCTTGGTAGTCAAGAACTGGAGCCTCACTGCTCCCCTATGTACCATATCCCTGATATAGTAGTATTTGATCTCAATATTCTTCGACCTGTCATGGAACACCGGGTTCTCTGAAAACTTCATGCAACTCTGGTTGTCACACCAAATGTAGGTTTCCTCCAGTTCAAGAGCAAATAACCCAGACATGTTTCCACATACTCAGCTTCAGTCGTACTGAGTGTCACACATGATTGCTTTCTACTGCTCCACGAGATCATATTGGAGCCAAGACTGAAACTGTATCTATAAGTGCTCTTTCGGTCAGGAATACTATCGGCCCATTCTGAATCTGAGTATCCATACAATCCAAACTCATGGTCAAATCTATACCAGAGACCATGATCTAGAGTACCCTTAAGGTACCTCAACACATGTTTTGTTTCAACCAAGTGAACCTGTCTGGGCTTCTCCAAATGTTGACTCAAGTTGTTCATAGAAAAACATATATCCGGTCTTGTGTTCGTCAAATACATCAATGAGCCCATTATCTTCCTATATAAGGTAGAATCCACAATCTCTGAAGTTGTATCCTGCAAAAACTTGAGATTTGATACCATCGGGGTAACCATGGCCTTACAGTCCAACATCTCGAACCTCTTCAAGATTTCCACATCATACTTTCCGTGATTTAGGAAAATCCCATTTGATCTCTTCCAAACTTCTAGTCCCAATGAGTAGTGCATCATTCCTGAATCTTTCATCTCGAATTTTGCAGCCAATTTTATCTTACATTCAGTGATGATATTTTTTTCACATGTTAGAAATAGGTCATCTACATACAACAGTAGAATCATCGGTTCACCGTCCTCTACCTTAAAGTAAAGGTTAGGATCTGCATTGCTCTTGGTAAAGCCCAATCTCATTAGAAAATTGTCAATCCTACCATACCATGCTCTGGGTGCCTGCTTCAATCCATATAAAGCCTTCTTTAATCTGCACACATGAGTCTCCCTGTCACGTGTCTCAAATCCAAGTGGTTTCTCCACATAAACTTCCTCTTTTATTTCACCATTCAAGAAGGTTGTATGTACATCAATCTGGTGCACCTTCCATTTCATCATAGCAGACAATGAAAGTATAGTCTTGATTGAGGTATCTCTTGCTACGGGAGAAAATTTTTCTTCATAGTCAATCCCTTCCTTTTGAGAGAAACCTCGGGCCACAAATCTTGCCTTATATTTTTCAATACTTCCACCGGTTGCGTATTTTGTCTTGTACATCCATTTCAAACTCACCACATATTTTTCCTTTGGTCTGGGAACCACATCCAAGACATCATTATGCATAATGCAATAGTATTCCTCTGCCATGGCATATTTCCATATTTTATTTTCTGCAGCCTATTCATAACTAGAATGGTTATGCATCCATTATGTCACACAAGCATGCCACATAGTTGTATTACGGATTCGGCTTCTTACTTTCCCTGAAATATTTCTCTGGGGCACCAATTCTTTCTGCATCTCAGATAAGATCTTGTGCCCAAGTTGGTCTTCTCTTGCGAGAAGGTATCTCGGATGGTTTTTGAGGTTCTACCATGTCATGATCCTCTGTAATGACTTCCTCTGGTTCAACTGTGTCTAGAACTTTAGGAACTTCATTCTCTTCTTCATGTGCCTCTTCTGCACGGATCTATTTAGATTTACTGAAAGTTGCATTCTAATCAAAGGTTACATATCGGTTGATCTCCACTTTCCGATGACCGGGAATGTATATCATGTAAGCCTTTGATGTGTCATTATAACCAAAAAATATTCCCTTCCATCCGGAAGGGTCCAACTTTGTCCTCTTTTCCTTGGGGACGTGAACAAATACAAGGCAACCAAATATTTTGAAATGGTTGACTTTTGGTTTCTCACCTGAAAACATTTCCTCGAGTGTCTTGTTTTCAAGACCCATACGGGGAATTTTATTCTACGCGTACACTGTCATTTTTGTTGCTTCTTCCCACTGATGCATAGGAAGATACGTATCATGGATCATGGCCTTCATTGTTTCCATGATTTTTTGGTTCTTCCTTTCAGCTATTCCATTATGTTGAGGGTTACAGGGAGTAGAAATCCCCCTCTTAATCCCAACTTCCTTGCAATACTCCTTGAATTCTTTTGAGGTGAATTCACCTCCATTGTCTGATCGCAAGGTCTTTATCTTCTGCTCTGTCAAATTTTCTACCAGAGCCTTGAAATCTTTGAATTTTCCAAAAACTTGATTCTTTTATTTTAACAAATAAATCCAAGTTTTACGTGAGTAATCATCACTGAAAGACACATAATATACATACCCACTTAGTGAAGTTATCGACATCAGTCCACATACGTCTGAATGCATGATGTCCAAAACTCCTTTGGCTCTTCTATTGCTATTCGGAAAGGAGCGCTTTACGTTCTTGCCTTGTGCACATCCTTTGCACACACCATCTAATTTTGTTTGGATTTCTAGAAAACCTGTCACCATTTTTCTCACAACTGGAAGAGCTTTGTAATGTAGGTCAGAAAATATCCTATGCCATAGTTCACTGGGATTCACAATATCATGAACCATTGCAGAGTTTGAATTTCCTTTTAATTTTTAAAGTCCTCCTTCTTCAACTCCAATCACTACTGCACCATCAAGGGTCTTCCCTCTAGGCCACATAAGAACTTGACCATCAATAAATGATACTCTAAATCATTTCTTGTCCAATGCTGAAATTGAGAGAAGATTATTTTTTAAACATGGAACATAGAGAACTTCCTTCATCTTCATTGGCTTGCATGAGTTTAAATTGTAGGAAGCTTCTCCAACACCTTTGATTGGATATTGATATTCATCACCCAATTTCACCTTGCGAGGTGAATATTTATGAATAAGTTTAGATAAGGAGTCTTCATAGCCTGTCATGTGCTTGGAAGCACCACTGTTTATCAACCAAGTGTCACTTCCATGAGTAAAAGTACATGTGAGGGTTGAGATAAGAACATAATCCTCATCACTTGATTCATCTTGTTTTGCAACCTTCTTGGGAGGCTCATCATCTTCAGTTGTGTGAGATCGATGCCTCTTACTTCCTTTCTTATTCTTAATTTCCATAATGAGGGGGCAATCCCTAACAAAGTGTCCCAATTCCTGACAATAGTAACATCTGATCTTCGAGTTGTCTCTTTGACCCATCTTAAACTTCTTAGGTAAATAATTATCCTTCTTGTTATTTCCTTTCTTGGTGTGGGCGGCTAGGGCTTGATCTTCATCTGCCATATTTTCTTCTCTCGCAGTTTTCCTAGCTTCTTCCTGGTTACAATATTCCCAAATCCTAATGAACTTGGGAAGCTTATTTCTTGAACAAATTCCTTGGATGAATGCATCCCATGACCTTGGGAGGCCATTCAAGGTAGTCATAACCATCTCTTCTCCTTCTACCGAGTCACCAATGGCTTCTATCTGCTACTTGATTTGATTCACTCTTGAGAAGTAGGAGTGAATGGTTTATGAGTTCTGCATTTTCACATTCTTCAACTGAGATCTCAGAGTCNTCACCATTTCCTTCTTGTGTTTTTCCTTAGCTTCATCTCTTTGAGGTTATTGAACCTCTTCTATAATCAAATTATCCAGTTCATGTTCTTCAAGAAGGAGGGTTACTCTGTACTTCCAGGCCCTGAAGTTATCAACTCCATCTAGTTTCTCATCGATCTTTGTTCTGGTAGTTATCTTGCCTTCTGATGGTCTTGGTTTGTCCAACAATTGTCTCTAGACTGAAAACAACTCCCTTTTAGGATGTTATATCTACAACTAGATTATATTCAACCATGCTTTGATACCATGTTGAAATTTTAAATTTTCTAGTTACACAATTACAATTACTTAATCCAATAGCAACTGTAGGAGGATCATTGAAAGATACAAAATCACATATACAATAGAACACAAAGATTATCCTGGGAAACCCTCGTGGGGGAGAAAACCCAGCAACCAAAATCCTCAATATAGATTCCTTCAACTAGTACAATGATGCACTACTCCAAGAAAGACCAAGACCAGAACACCAAAAGAACCAGTCTCCAAGACTTGTGCATTGGACCTTCTTATGCGTTCCAAGATGCACAGAAGAAGTGTGTGAGTGTGTGTCCAAATGAGAGGAACCTATCCTCTATTTATACACTACAATGTCTCATGAAGAGACATGACTCTTCACCTAACTAACCCATAATAAGTAAAATACCAATAATATAATAATTTATGTTAAGAAGACTTGTACAATATAATTATAATAACCTTTTAAAGGTTTGACTAAAACAAATATACAAGAATATCTTACGTAGTTACACCAAAAATATTAACAATAAAGACTATATATTGATTGACATTAACACCAACCAGTTAATATTTAGATGAGATGTCGTAGTTTCCAAGAAAGATGAACCTTTCCTTACTTCTTTAAAGATCAAAATTCAATAACAATAGCTATTTGGAGAAAATATCACCAATGTTATGGCAAAATTTCCCTAGGATCTACCTATTGATTCTAGAAAGACAGAGAGGATAGGCTTCTAATGGATTTCCCTAGATGAAAGAAAATTCTTTTTCTTTTAACCAAGAAGGGAAGTGAACATACCTTTCGACTAATGGTTGTCATCTGGTGTCTGGTTGATGCATCTCTTGAGATCTACCTCCAGCTCCTGCTATCTGCTTCATGTACACAAGGAGACAAACAAATATTGATCTACTATTATTCCAGTGTTCATAAAATCAAATCCACTAGATGTATCCTTGTTCATTTAACATGAGACCAGATCTATCTTATACAATTGAATTGGACAAGCAGGAAGGGGAAAACCAATGATCTATTAATGAAAATGAGAGAAATACATCAATACCATCATACCTTTAATGTATATGCATTCTCGTTTGCCCCTTTCTCCTTGCTCCTCCTCAACTCTTCAACCAAAGTAGGCATCCTGATTGCAATTGATGTAGATGGATAAGCACCTCTAATTTTAGCAACATGTATATGTAAATGATCCTTCCTCCCCATGTTCAAGATTTTCCTTCTTTATGTAGATCCTTGGAAGAGGCTTGGGAGAGATTCTAGATCTTCTAGAGACCAGTGGATACTTGAATGATGTGATTTCCAAGGCTCATTCCATGAAGAACCAATTCATCCCTCGCTTACCTCTTCAAAAATACATGAATATAGAAGGTTATAGAGGGTATCGTTGGTTGCATTATAGTTGACCAGTGACTAGTCTCTTGTTGTCATATGTATGACAAGTGACACCCTTAAAAAATGACCTAAATATTAAGCTGGAGTTGTGTCTTGGCTTTCATATTTTGTTGGATTCCCTTCTGGTCTTGTAGGGTGGAAATTAAGGCTATAACAAATTCCCCCTGATGTGTGAGGTTAGGAAAGGAATGGATGACCAAAACTCATTACAATAAAATAGTATCCATGAGGCAGTGCGAGGAGAGAGCAAAGAGGTTTGGTGGTCAAAGAGTACATGCAACCAAACACCAAGGATAAAATCATATATAAACCGTCCCCAAGGTAGACATACTCAAACTCTGAAGAATATCATAGAATCACCACCAAAAAAATACACTGCAGATCCATGCCATGAAATGCAAGACCATGGCCACGAAAGAATACATGGTGGATCCATGTCATAAAAAGAATCATAGCGACGACCCAATACAATGTGGATATATGTCATCAATAAGATCATAGCCATGAGAAAATACAATGTGGATCTATGTCACCAATAAAATCATAGCCATGAGAAAATACAATGTGGATCTATGTCACAACACATATATCAGGAAGACAACGAGCACTAAGGAAAGTGCCCCTGAAGTCTTCAAAGCACTCATATAAAATTGATATACTCCATCAAAACTTGGGAGGGGATGTTGTGAAGGAAGGATGTGGCCCCAATCCCAAGTTCTTTGTCCCAAACCCTGACGGTACGAAACTACAACATGTGAATAGATGAGTTGATGTTGAGCATGGTAGAAACCATATGATTACCGTTCATTGATGTATATCATTAAAAGACAAGAGGGGACCCACCGATGAGGAAGATGGACCCCAAGGTACCTAGTACAATATAGTGGTTGTGAATAAAGGATTTGATGTCAAACACTCGTAGAATCAATCGATCAAGAGTCAATGATGTAAACCCATTTTCGATCACGAGGAGGCCTGCCACTAAGGACTACAAGCTCCGAGGTTCTAGTTGGTTTTTAGATCCCTCTCCTAGATAATGTGTTGAAATTGATAGGAAGATATCTATCGAAGGAGGGCCTTAATGTATCCCCCATTAATTGACATGGAAAATACACCGAGAGATGATGTGAAGAGAGAGTATCACCGAGTAAAAATGACACAAGGATGGTCAACTCGAAAAGTCAACAAAAAAACAAATGGTCGACTCAGGATTAAACTTCCCTTGAACATATAGCACGACACAATGGTGAATTTGCAGCAAGACACAAGAGCTAGACGAATATAGTGCAACAACACAAGGCACATGGAATAAATCTCCATGATGACTAGAAGAGTAACCAGCCGGAGAAATATCTTTGATTCATATTACTAGGATGGCTCCTAAGAAAGCTAAAACCCAATTGTAATATTATGAATCAAACATGTGCCATGTTCAATGGCGACTCAATTGACCCTGTCATTTCATAAATAGATCAATGGTTATTTTTTTATTTTTTTTTATTTTTAGTGCCTCCTTCATGGTTTAATGAGAGTGAAAGAAAGATAAAAGTGTGCTTGATAGTATCTTTTTATTTAGTTTTAACGATCCCAAAAAAGAGAAAGTATACTTGTAATGGTGTCTTTTTCGTGTCTTTTAGAAAGTCCAAAAAAGAGATAGAAGTGTACTCGTCATTGTCTTTTTCGTGTCTTTTAGAAAGTCCAAAAAAGAGATAGAAGTGTACTCGTCGTTGTCTTTTTCGTGTCCTTTTACAAGTCCAGAAAAGAGATGAAAGTGTACTCAAAAGTGTCTTTTTTGTGTATTTTAATGAGTCCAAAAAAGAGATTAAAGTGTACTTGATAGTGTCTTTTTCGTGTCCTTTTTAGAGTCTGAAAAAAAAGATAAAGTGTACTCATATAGAGAGAACAAGTGGCTTAACAACATACTCCTATGTTCTAAGTGCATGGAAACAACCTAAGAAAAATGAATGCAAATGGTACTGGAAAGTGAGGTCCATTCTTAGCAATTGTTCTATCCATGGGTAGGTGGATGCAAAATGGAGACCAAATAATTCAAGAGANACAACATACTCCTATGTTCTAAGTGCATGGAAACAACCTAAGAAAAATGAATGCAAATGGTACTGGAAAGTGAGGTCCATTCTTAGCAATTGTTCTATCCATGGGTAGGTGGATGCAAAATGGAGACCAAATAATTCAAGAGATGGATGGTCAAAGGCTACTGAAATAGCGATAAGAAAAATCTAGGAAAACAATAGAGCAGTGGTGGGGTAAATGACGTGAGCAACAAATGCATAGGTGACCATTAAGAAACATGAAAATTTTGGGAACCCCCTCGGGATATGGCCAGAATATAGATGAAGAGAGGAAAATGAGTCTCAACATCAAGTCATGGCAGGACTATAGGAGGGTTCCTGGGCCTACGAGAAATCATAGCATGGGAACTATATGGAAATATGGGTGTTAAATAGGGCATCCATGGAGGGTAGGCACTACCAAACAATTAGAACGTGCAAAAATGGAGTGGATAATGTCGCAACTTTATAGGATCGAACCTAAGGCATTGTGACAAAAAAATGGATAGTTAATAATGCAAAGTGTGGATGTAGGGTAAAAACTATCCCTATATGCCATTTTGAAAATACATACCTCAAGTTTGATGGAAGTCGTTGTTGACCATCATTTTGGTCAACAAGTTCTTAGCCAACAAAGCATTTCCAAACTACCCTTCAATTCGCATTGCTTGTGCAAAGTTTTTCGCACCTTTATTGAGTTGTTGCAACACATTTTAAAGTTTGCCAATCTAACCAGTCCCTATATTGCTTGACGATGTCTCCAAGTTTTTTGCCATTACAAATTGTGATAATTTTTTGCTAATGGCTAATAGTAATGATCACTGGTCAGTGATACATGTTGGATAAGTTACAAGGTGTGAAAGGAATTGTGAAACCATTTTTATTCCTTCTCGGATCTTCTTATGGTTCATAGTAATATTAAATCTGGCACGTGCAATCAAGTTGGATATATTGTTGCAATGGAATCATACATCCTTACAATATTTCTAAAGTTTTTGGACTATATGGATTTTGCCTCGGATATTAAATCTCATATGCTTGGCAATTGTGTTAAATTTTAATGAAACATTTGTTGTTGCTAATACAATGCATGTATTTAAATTTGAACTTGCTACGAAATGTTTCAGTTCGATTGATGTCAATATGGTCGTATGGACACTCTAACTTTCTTAAATTTCTAATGCTTCTATTGTATGTCATAAAGGCTCGCTCATGCTTTGAGAAGCACGATCATGGTAGATTCATACTCTAAAATACAATGTGTAAATGAGAATATGACAGATAAATGCTTGAATAGTGCATCATCCCAAATACAAAATACAAAGGGAGGATTTGTTGGTAATATAATGCTCGGTGATGTGATTCCATTAGCAATCATACGATAAAAATGTAGCAATATTATTTAAAGTTGTGGTTGATATATGTGGTTGAAATATATTTTGGGAGCACTAGAATCAAGGCCTATATATATTATCTTTTGTAAAATCTTATCTTATATATATTTTGGGAGCACTAGAATCAAGGCCTATATATATATATTATC
>SNQJ01S0081647.1:0-10671 GCA_010110895.2 Picea sitchensis
GGGCGGCTATTGAACAAGATATCGCAACCCAGGAACAATTGGAAGATAGGCGTAGGGAACATAGAAATCTCCCTTAGTTTCCAATACCGAATGAGACTTTATTACTGTATACATCTTTTACCTCTTTTCGGATGCCTTGACACTGTACTTTGAGCCTTAGTACAGACTCAGGAACAACAGGAACTACAGTTGTAATTTAATACGTGTAAATGGATTAGGAGTTAGGATGCCACAAAATGCCTATATATTGTAGTGAATGCATTGGAGTGAAGTATGTGTAACATATATATAGATGAATGATATTTCCTATATATTGTAGTGAATGCATTGGAGTGAAGTATGTGGGACATATGTGGAGGAATTCTCTTGTAAGATTGGAGTTTTCTCAAGGAATACAAAGACTAAACCTTTCATGAATGTTTTCCCACATTAAGGTTTTACCACGTAAATACTTGTCTCCCTCTTTTGTCTCTCTTGGTTCTTTATTTCTTTGATTTACTATGTATTTATGCATGCATGGGAGTTTAGAGAGATTAGATTTCATTATATGTTTACACATATTTCTCAGATCTAACTATATGGGGGTTAAGTTTCCACAAGACAAGGGGGGTCCAAGGGGGAGTTATCCATGCTTATTAAACCCAAACCATCTTTCTAAATTATTTTACTGTGAACCTTATATTTTCTTTTTTAGTGTTCCAAATCCCAATCATTGAATACATGTAAGAGCATTAATTTGTAAAGTGACCACACATAGTTATTGAGAACATAGGCCTGAGTATAATCAACCTTGGGAATTGGGAGAGTCAATATTCATGGGAGAAAAGGAAATTTGTATGGAAAAAGACAGAACATTTTGCAGTCAGGAAAAATGAAGGCAATGTGTGTGGTGTTGGGAGATAGCAAGAAGCCATAGTGGATTTTGTGGACAAATATTTGAGCTAGTAATTGAGTGAATAAGAACATTTTTAGGCCCGTGAGTGAGATTTTTGTATAAACATTTCCAAATGATCAAGATAGTTGTTGATTTTAGAATTCATTTTACAGCTAGAGTTCTTGGAGTCCCCAGAAGAGAGATTTTATATCCAACCTGTGTTGGAGCCTTGGAGGGAAGTGAGATATCTTAAGGGACTGTGTGGTAGAGAAGGGGATCTCATTCCTTGTGTTGTGTAGGTTGAGGGGAAAGAGAGATGGTGGATTGGAATGGCTATAGGAATTTAGTTGTTGTGAGTGAACAACACCCTTTCTTGTGGATTCCTAGCCCCATATTGAGGGTGACTTGTTGCTGATAAATGGAGAAACAAGTCTATGGTTGGGTGGAACATTTTTTTGGGTTGCATATTTGTAAATATAAGTGCTCATATTCACTATGTTTAATTCTATTGAATACTAAGCTTAATTGTTGTGCATTTCACTCTAAATTTTTGTCTTTTTACTATTACTTCTTATGGGTAAATATTGCATTCAAATCTATTCTTTGTGTGATTGAACATTGTTCTTTATATTTAATTTTTAATGTGAATGTTTAAATCAATTGCATTGATGTTTTAAATTATTATGGACGGTTATATTATCTTGTATGACATGTTGTGGTTTTTTTCGCGTTTAAATTGGTATCATAGCTAAAAAGGTTGCAACGAGACTCAACTTTGAGGTTGGGTATGTTACAGTTTGTTATCATAGCTTTTGGTTTAACATTGGACCTGTATGAGGCAAAGACTAGCACAAATTTGGAAAATTCGCTATTGTAGAGTTTGATTCTTGTTGAGTTTGGGGAAATTTATAAAAACAGATTGAAATCCCCAAATTTATGAGTAAATTCAAGTCAAATTTACACTTATATTGGTTGAAGAAAATATTATTTGAATCGATATACAATTTATAGAGTTAAAAATTGGTTTGAGATGTCGAATTTAATGTTTTGATGGAGACTTTAAAGTTTGGAGAATCGACAACCCAAATCACTTGGATATTAAGATCAATGATCGATATTCACCTTGGGTCAATTTAACAATTATAAGTTCACTGAAGAAAATTTTTTGGTTTGTTGAAAAATTTCAAAGTTCATTGAAATTTGGCAAAGTTGGAAAAAATCTTAGTTTGTCGAAGAAGAAAATACTCAATCATCGATGAAGAAAAATTGAAGTCGATGAAAAATATCAAAATTCGACAAAGTTTGGAGAATTTTAGGAAATTAATGATGAAAATCACATTTGATCTTGATATCAATGATCCAAATCCATCGTGTATTCAGACAAAAAATTCTAAAGTTAAATGAGTTCAATGATGTGAGGAAAAGATAAGATCGTCGATGGAGTTTTTTGGAAATCATCAATCGTCAATGGGCGTTTTTCGACGATTGTTGATACAACGATTCCGTCGACCGTCGATGAAGAGTTTTTAGTGATCATCTAGGAAGGAAAGAAAATAAACGAAGAGAAGAAGAGAAAATAAAATAGAGAAGAGAGGAGGAAAGGAAAGGGAAAAGACATACAAGGATAATAAATAAATAAATAACTTGGAGCGAAAAACATGTTTTGGACATAACAAGGAAATATTAACTTAGAATCTAATGAAATTTAAAGGGTATGTCTTCATCAACGAAGGATAAGAAAGAGTCAATGAGGGCCATTGGCCATATCTATTTAAATTTTTGAGAAAATGCAAATTAGTGGTTTTCAACGATTTGGGTTGTGCTCAGTCACTAGGATCCAAAAAGAGATGAAAATTTTATAGAGCATCCAAAAAGAAGGTATGAAGATACCAAGTTGGGATTCTGGAATAATGTAAAAGGGTTTGGAGTGGATATGCCAAAATAGGGAAAAGTCCATTATTTTTGGACACTTTTTGGGGATTTTTGAAATCTTCAAAAGAGGAAAATTTTCGCCATATCACAAATATGGAAAAAATTAATGATTAAACATTTTAGCTCCTCAAAAATCTAGACAAATTTTTATTGCGGAAGTTTTCCCCTATTTTTCTCTGTTTGGGACACAACCAATTTTGGATAAAAATTCTAGGTCTAGAGAAAACATAAAAGTGTGAAGTTTTTGATTCCATATTTATACAGAAATTTACCAGAGCATCAGAGTTTGAATCTGAAAATTATTGTTTATTCACAATCATAAATCCTATCTACACTTGATATAAAAACAATTATGATTCTTGAGACATTTTCCTTTACAAATGGAAGAATATGGTCTCTCAACAAGATTGCACCAATGAGAATATTGCACAATTGAGTAGAAATGACAAAACCTAGAAATTTATAACTTTCATCTCAGAACTCAAAATGACGCATGAGTATACTTTTTGGAACATGATTCATAGGAGAATGTGTATAAATATTGAAAAATTGATTCAATACATCCATACTCTTCATAAATTCAAATGAAGGGTGACCTGTAGCCCAAATAATGAAATATTTTACAATATGAATAATTCTAAAAATAATTGTTGCATGCACATTTTTGCATAATTAGAAGTACAAACAAAGAATAATTGGTTCCTATATGAGGACTAGAGATATGGAGGATTCCTATATATCTTACATCCATGAAGATGAGATCAAATATTTACACATCAAACTGGGAAATGCAGAGAATGAGTCCAATGGACATATAAGTAGAGTAGAGCATGTGGAGTTGGTTTAGAATATGAAAAGCTTGTAGAAAGAATTGTATAAATATAAAGAAGACAATGAGAGGTTGATAAAAGCTCAGAAAAAGTAGAATCAAATTAACACTCAGTTGCTACAAAGTCTAAATATATTACAAGGACAAATTAATAAGATTTATGAAAAAATAAGAAAAACAAGCAGCCAATGAAAGACAAGTAGAAACATCAAGATGTCATGATAATAGGCATTATCATAGGGGATATAGGAACTCAAGGAGTGTTAGTATCAAAATATCTCGTGCACATTCAGAATCAATGAATATCCCAAGTATGTCCCTTTTCATACATCATAGGAGAATATATAGGTCATATATCTTACAAGGGGATCTAAGGAAACTCAAGCCACCACCAATACATGGAGAGAATAAAAAGGGTGAAGATGTTGAAGCCTGGTTGTTGCACATGAAAAAATAATTCAAGCTATATGATTACTCATCAAACCTGAAAGAAATAATTACCATATATCATCTTCAAGGGAAGGCTTCCATATGATGGGACCAACTAAAGAAATCTAATTATATTGATGAGAAGAGAATTTCTTAGAAGTAGTTTAAGAAATATTTCTAGCAACAATACTTTTCCGAGCATAAATGCGGCAATAATGTGCAAGCATTCTTTGAGATCATGCTAGGAAACATGACCATGGAAGAGTATGAGAGGAAATTCTTGGAAATTCTGAGGTACGTGGATTTTATCAGGGACAAGAAGGTAAAAATTCATAATTTATTGAGTGGACTACCATCATTCTACAAGGATAAAATTCAGTTTGATGAGCCCAAGAATTTGGAAGAAACCATGAGGAAAGATAAGTACATGTATGAGAAGAACAAGTGAAGGATAGATTTCCAAAAGTCATAGGATGATAATAATAAAGGAAAGATGGATTAGAGGAAGAAAGGATTCAAGCCTCATTTCATCAGGAATATCTCTCAAGCATATCTTAAAGGGAAGTTGGCACAAGATGAAACTTAAATAACACATTCCTTGGGGAAGATGCCAAGAGAACATCCTATAAAGTGTTGGGGATGTGGAGCGGACCGCTTGTAAGATGATTATTCTCATAGGGGAGATAGGATGAGGATTTTACATAACATAAAGAAGGAGGATGCAATGGAGGACGTGGGAAGGATCATGCCAAGGATTTATGTAGCCTTGGACAATATACAAGAAAACTATCAATCCCACATGATTGAGGTTGAAGGCAATATTGATAATCAAACCATAGCTATTTTGATTGATTTTGGACCTATTCATAGCTATATAGATCCAAATATTGTTGAAAGAATTAAATTGATGAAATGTAAGCATGAAAACCTTGGTTAGTTCAACTAGTTACTGGAACCAAGAGAAAAATCATCGAACTTGTCAGATATTGCCTAGTGAACATGAATGGAGTCAGTACTAAGGATGATTTCAACATCATACCACTTGGGCCCTATCACTTCTTTATTGGTATGGATTGGTTAGATAAGCATCATGTCATCTTAGATTGTTACAATAAGGATTTTACATGTCTTTATGAAGAAGGGAATTCAAGGAGAGTTAAATTTATTCCAAGGCATATATTTGTTAAATATGTTTCATCATTGCAGTTGAAAACAAGTTTTAGAAAAGGGTTCCATATATATGTAGACATGTTTGGGAAATTGTTGGAATTACCACTGAAGAGAGGTATTGATTTCTCTATTGACTTAATTCTTGGAGCTACCCCAATCTCCAAAACTCCTTATAGAATGAGCATACACAAACTAAAATAATTGTATATGCATCTAGAAGAGTTGTTGAAGAAGGGATACATACCCCCAAGTGTTTCTCCCTGGGGTGCCCCAGTTCTTTTTGGGAAGAAAAATGATGTAACTCCAAGGTTGTGTATTGACTTCAGACACTAAACAAGGTTACTATAAATAATGAGTATCCTTTTCCAAGAATCGACAATTGTTTTGATTATTTGAAGGGAGAAAATATATTTTCCGAAATTGAATTGAGATCATATTATCATCATGTAAGAATATAAGAAGAAGATACTAAGAAGAAAACCTTTAGGACAAGGTAGGGCCATTATGAGTTTGTAGTGGTGTCACTTGAGTTGACAAATACAACCTCTAATTTTATATGTTTAATGAATGGAGTGTTTAGAGATTACCTGGAAAAAACAAATTATTGTCTTCTTGGATGATGTTCTTATATGCACCAAGACAAAGGAGGAGCATGGTGCTACAATTTTAAGAGAGAACCAATTGTATGTAAAGTTTAGAAAGTGCACTTTTTATCAAAAGAAGATCCATTATTTGGGCCACATTATCTTAAAATATGACACAAAAGTGGATCAAGAAAAGATTGAAGCAATCAAAAGTTGGCCAACACCAACTAATATTTTAGAGGTTATATCATTTATATGTTTATCTAGTTACTACAATAGACTCATTGTAGGTTTCTACAAGATTGCACACCTAATAACATCCTTGCAAAAGAAGGGATTACAATTTGTATGGAATACTAAGTGTGAATACATTTCCCATCACTTGAAAGATTCATTAACTAGTGGACCTATTTTAAAGATTACATATCTAGATAAATATTTTATTGTGTGCACACATGCATACAAGGAAGGGCTTGATAGATTCGTTACCCAAAATAGGCATGTAATTTGTTACGAGTCAAGAAAGTTGAAGGAACATGAAATAAATTATGCTACACATGACTTAAAGTTGAAAGCCATGGTACATGCTTTAAAAATGTCGAGGAATTATCTCATGGGTAGAAAACTTGAATTGGGAATAGATCATAGTGGTTTGAAATACTTGTTTGAGCAACCAATAATAAATTTCAGAAAAAACTAGATGGCTAAAATTTCTCAATGAATAAGACTTCGACATCAAGAACATCAAGGGAAAATAGAATAAATTAGTTGATGCACTCAATGGAAGGGTGCATAAAATGCATGCTACAACCATTAGTATGTACAATATGGATTTAAAAGATAGAATCCTAGAAGCTATAAAAACAAACCCACATTATGCACGAGTTAAAGATATTTTACAACAAAAATATAAAGATTATATGTTGGAAGAAAATGGAATATCTTGTATAGGAACATAGTTTATGTTCTTAATTCTTAGGACTTGAGAAATTTAGTTCTAAAAGAGATGCAAAATGTGTCATATGCTAGACACTTAGGGTACCAAAAAACTATTGCAACCATAAGAGGCTAATTTGCTTTGGCCCAATATGAAGAAATATGTAGCTAATTTTATTTCTAGATGCATGGAATGCCAGAAGGTAAATATTGAGCACAAACATCCTGTAAAAATAAATCATAAGGTATCCAATAATTGCATAAATTTAGATGAAAGGGATTGCTAGGCTGCATGGTGTGACTAAGAAGATAGTATCAAACTGAGATCCCAAGTTCACTTCCAATTTTTGGAAGGGATTGTTTAAGGTATTTGGGACTAATTTGAATTTCACTATAACATATCACCCAAATTCAGATGGGCAGGTGAAGAGGATTAACCAGATAATTGAATACATGTTGAGAATGTATGTAATGAACATGCCTTCTAGGTGGGAGGATTGTTTACATTTAGTTAAATTTTATTACAACAATGGGTATCACAAATAACTGAAGATGATCCCATTTGAATTCTTTTATGGAAGAAAATGTAACACATTAGTAAGCTAGGATAACCTAACATATAAATGATCCATTATTGGGCTAGAATTGTTAATGGAAATGGAAGAGAAGATGGTAAATATCAGTTAGAGTTTAAAGATTTCATAGGATAGGAAAAAGAGTTATGCCAATAAAGGAAGAAAACATAGGGAATTTGAAGTGGGAGTGAATGTACTTTTAAAAGTTAAATCTAAGAGGATCTCCTTGAGATTAGGAAGTTTCCCCAAGTTGGGAGTGATATATTGTGGGCCATTTGAAGTCCTAAAGAGGAAAATCCCATTTGCATACATGATTTCATTAACTACATCCATAAAAATTCATAATGTGCTCCATGTGTCTTGACTAAAGAAGTATTTACCTAATCCTAGCTATGTGATTGACTGGGCTGTGATCTAGGTGGAAGATGAAGGGGACTTTTGGGTGGAGCCAGTATGCATCCTAGAACATAAATTCAAATTTCCCACGAACAAATCCATTGTCCTATTAAAGGTATGATGGAATTTCTATGGTCTTAAAGATTCCACGTGGGAGAATGAGGAGGCCATGCATGAGGAATACCTGCAAATATTTGAAAAAATTGAATAAAACCAAATTTACAATGGTACATAAGTGAATGAAGACTCAATTTTGGTTGTTGGAGTTCCTAGAGCCACAAATATGAGACTTACTATCCAACTTGTGTTGGATCCCATTCCTTGGGTTGTGCGAGTTGAGGGGAATGAGAGTTGTTGCACGAGTCATCAAGGTGCGAAATTATCAAGTGTTTTAATGTAAAACTTTATGTATGTGAATATTTAAATTTGTGTGGTGATGTACACTAAGGAAAATGCAAATTGTAGGTGGAGAGGAATGTAACATCCCCATTTTTAATTCCTGGTTTAGTGATGTATAATGTAAATATGATGCATGGCCATGGACCCAACAATGTAATATGTAAATAATGTATATTGAAAATAATAAATAAAATGTATCATCGTCTAAAGATGAACATGGACATACACATGGGGGCTAAGTTTCCACAAGAGAGGGGTGTCCAAGGGAGAATTCTACATTCCTATTAAACCTAGACCATATTTTTAAATTATTTTTCTATTAGCCTTCATGTGATACCCCACAAATTGGATTTTTAATTATTATTTATATTATTGTTTTTATTTTAAAATTTTAATTATTTTTTCGAAAAGGCAATTTGGTCAATTGACCAAAATTGAATTGACATAAAACCTCATTATGTTATGAAAATAAAAACATGTGGAAAAAGGGATAGAGGTTGAAGCAACTATTAAAGAGGGAGTTAGGAATCCAAAGGGGTTGGCCAAGTGGTACCAGAATGAGACAAGTTGTGGAGTTAAATAAACTTCAAAAATACACATTCCAGATTTATAGGAGAATCTGTGAACATGTGTAAATTTGAATCTGATAGGTGGTCAATGAGAAGGAGGCTCAAGACAAGTGTCACAAGCCATAGGAAAAATAAAATAAGTCATGAAAAGGGAATGAGATGCCATTCTTGGGAAGCAAAGTTATAGCTTGAGAAGGCTACGCACAAACTACCTTGACACAATGAATTTTCAAAAATTACACACAACAACTGGAGCTCAAAATTATGCAAGAGGACACATAGGCAACCCCTTGGATTCCGAAATCAACTTGGGGGTGACAGAGGTGACAAAAACTCTATCCTAATGTTGGGAGGAATAGGGTATTCAACGTGTGGTTTCCCCAAAGTTACTGGTTTTATTTCTTGTTATGAATATGTTGATTTAAATATTACTGTGTTTTTATTGTGCGTTACGTTGGCTAAAATCTTGGCATAAATAAACTGTAATAATATTAGAATTAAGTGCATTATTAAAAGAGGATCGATGCATATCACAAGATTCTGGTAGAAAAAATATGAAATAAATTTAATAGTTATTCTAATCCTAGATCTATGAACAAAATCATACTACCAGTAATAAAACAATGAAAATCATAGGTAAAAACCTAGTTAATAAACCAGAGTTTTATTTGGATAAAAAAATTGTATGGAAGAGAACAAAGTTTCAACAAATACAATGAATATGACTAAAAAGAATCATTACAGGGTTCATCCAAATACAATGTATACAACTGGAAAAGAATTGATACAAATTAGGAACCGATACAGATTAACCAAGGTTCAATATATATAAGTGGAAAAGGAATTATTACAAATTCAAATAGGGTTCCCCAAGATACACTATGCATATATTTGAAAGTGAAATTGTTACAAAGCTAGACAGAGTACACTGTGTATATTAAAAAGGAAGGGAACCATTTCAAATTAAACCAAGTTTAGAAAGATACGAGTATTGACTATATATTCAACAGGGAATTGTTACTAAAACTAAACAGAGTTTAAAGTAATAATTGTGTAGGATCGAAAGAGAATCCATTAGTTTTTAAACAGAGTTTAACAAAATACTAAGTAATGACTATGTAAATAACGACTACATATAATTGAGAAGGAGTCGGAAAAACATTACATATGGTTACACAACTGTCAAATGCATAGAGAATAGTCCAAAGCCACGGGACTTTTAGGAATAATTACATGAAAAAGTATTTGGTCGACTAGTTTGAAAGATTGTAGGAGCAGAACAATCACATTTTTGGATATCATATTTTAAACATAAAGAAGTATTGAAACCCAAATACCTTTCTGTACAAGGGTATTTCCGTAGCTCCATGGTAACTGTCGTCTTGGCACCTACATAATGAACAAGTAAACAAGTTAGCAAGCTACACCAATTTCTATAATCATACTAAAGTTACATACATAAATAGAAATAAAACTTACCATGGATGAGCAAAGTGCCAATGTATCTCTTTCTGTCACGGTTGAACCATGCCTGAATGATCAGGGTCATCGGATAACTGATGGGTACCCCTCACAACATGAAAAAGGCCCATCATTAGTTAATATCCAAGAATAAATAACATATGTAAATTACAACATATGTACAGAATGTAAACCAAGGAAACTATTAATCTCTTTGCAAACACCTCCTGCACAAATAATTATAACAAAATTCATAAACTAAGTCTAGGATGAATAAAACGATATGAAAGGTCTTAACCATCGACCAGAAACAAGAGTGACAAAAAAATGAATTTAAATACCTACACTAATCCTCTAATGGTAAACTCAGATCACTGAGTTCATGAGATTACTGTGTACCGACGTAAAATTCCTGAGGTTACATTAAAACCCCTCGAAACAAATCAAGAAGCAAGACTACCGTGCCCAAATATACAACCTACAATCACTATTATATATATATATATATATATATATA
>SNQJ01S0081647.1:10721-35387 GCA_010110895.2 Picea sitchensis
TATATATATATATATATATATAGAGAGAGAGAGAGAGAGAGAGAGAGAGAGAGAGAGAAGAAGAAGAAGAAGAAGAAGAAGTTCGATAGGAGATATAACCGGTGGAATAAGGTTCGACTCCATCTACAAACTAATATTTTGAAGGATAATGATAAGGAAATATTACTAAGTTAATTAAGCTATAACCAACACTAGTTATAGGAAACCCAAATGAATAAGGGAGATTCTTACTAGTTAAAGGCGTTGAATCTGAAATCATTTGAAAGGACCAACCACAAGTCCATGGAAGCTACAAATGCCCAATTTTTTTACCAAATAAATTCCATATAAAATGAAAATGAGAATGGCGTAATATGACCTATACATTTTAACTCGTAAAATGGAAAACCTCTCAGAATGAACACATGGCCAAGGAAAAGAATGTGAAGAATTCAAAATGAGCTAAGTGCGGGAAAGGTCGAGAATCCAACAATAAACCCTAGTTCCTAGAGGCATAACAAACCAACACGTAAACAAATTTTAGGACAACTTCCAAGTAAACCTCCTCGACATGGTAACATCACATGTGGCACATGCAGGACCATTGCATGATAAATGCTCCACAGGGTGTGCTAGCTAACAAGAAAAAGTTGGCGATGTTTTAATTTAAGATAAGTACCATAACACGAGTTTAAACCTCATAAAACCCCCTAATAAATCCTTAAGTCTGAGTCGTCTTGTCAAAGGAAGAGGGTAATACGTATGGTTGGCTTACAATGACCACTTGTTTCAAATACTTTGAACTAATATACAATGTAACCTACATAATATATGAATTCCATTTATATATATGTGAGATACCTTAAAAAAAAAATACTAAAAAGCATATAGTATGAAACGAGTCAAGGAGCATAAGAATAATAATACGAAATTATATCCATAAGGAAAGGCCTACAAAAACAATCAAACCATCATGCGACCTTATACATGGTATGGATCATGAGCTCAAGAAGCAACGAATATATATAGAGATCACAACTTAGTAACAACAATTATATTTATAGGTTATCAAATACTTGGTCTTAATGAATAAGACTTAGGATAACTTATATAAACACGACATATAAGGGAGAACTATATTGTTGACTATAGAGAAGTTCCATTATTAAACTATAAGATTATATGGCAAGCTATGAGAGACTATAAAGGTCTTTATGTGTAAGTATGTAGTCACTATGAGCTTCTTGTTATAAAAAATCGTTGAAAGGATAATGAGATTTATGTCTAATAAGGGAAACAAAGAAAGTGATAAGATAGGAATAAAACTATAGGTGACAATAATGATGACGAAGAACCATTAAAGTATATTATGGTTATTTGTATATATTAAAAAAAAATTAATTGGAATTTTGTTCTGTGACATAATGGTATCATAGTTGTAGGTTACAACACATGGCCTTTATTTTTATGGGATTTATCATGGAAAAATCCAACATGTAAATTGTCTTGATTTTCTTCTTACCTCTAGGAAGAAAAATAATTTGATTTTGTAGGAAAATGACAGAAGTACTTGAGACTCGGGGAGAAGAACATCATCAAGAGAATCTTGGACAAGGGAATGTAGGTGATGGACATCTCTGGGTGGATTTGAATAATTATAGACATTCAAAAATTATAAAGACATTAACATATTTGAGAGAAGAACTAAAAACTGTGAGAGAAGATAACGAAATAATTCGAAAGGCTCGGGAGGATCTAAATGTAATTCTTCTAGAAAAATTGTGCAATCAAACTACTGATAAAAATAAAGGTTAGAATTCTAGTAACTCCAAGATAGCCCAACCAAAGAAGAAAGAAAGAAAATTGGAATACCCAGAATCTGAGTTAGAGTCAATATAAAAGGATACGAAAGATACTGAAACGTCTACGAAAATTAGTTCTAGTCCCAAAAAAATAATAAAAAAGAAACCTAAACAACATGATGAAGTCATGGGAGAATTTAAGAAGATTAAACCACCATCCTTCAATGGAGAACTGGAGACGAGTGAGGAAGTAGAGGCATGGCTCTATGGTATGCAAAAATATTTTGAGGTCCACAATTACTCAAGTGAGCTTAAAGAATGAATTGTTATCTACAATCTGACATAAAAAGTAGATATATGGTGGTAGGATATAGAAAGAGTAAAAAATATTAAGGAAAGGAAAATCACCTGGAAAATTTTTAAGAGATATTTTAAGAAACAATACATGTCTGAATTGTATTATAAGGGTAAAGCCAAGGAGTTCTATGATCTAAAACTGGTAAACATTACAATGAAAGATTTATGTAGTAAGTTTATGAGTTTGTTTCATTATGTGCCTTACATTGTGGATGAAAAACCAAAAATTCATTGATTCTTGAGTTTCCTACCTAGTTCTTATAAAGATCGAATTGAGTTCGATAACCCAAAAACATTGTAAGAAACTATGAGGAAAGGTAAACTATGTTTTGAGCAGTATAAAATTAGAAATTAAAATTTGAAAAATTGGAATGGGAAAAAGGTTGAGAGGTTTGAGCCTAAGAAGAAAGGGGGAGCTTACTCTAATAAAAATGTTGATAAGATATTTCAAGGAGGCAATAAATTCATAAAAAGTAAACCTTTCAATCAGCCTGAAAATAAGGGTACCAAACCACCAACCTTCTTCAATAAAGGAATTGCCCAAAAAGAGACAGTAAAATGTTGGGAATGTAGTGGTCCTATTTACTAAAAAGATTATCCTCTTAAGAAGAAGGGAAATAGCAATTTGCAAACAGTACAGGAAGCAACTACAGTTGGTGAGCTAGAAAGATCTACACCAAAAATCAATGCATCCTTTGAAAATCGACAGGTAGATCATCAAACTTCAATGGTAGAAATTGAAGGTATGATGCATATCCAACTACATATTGTTTTAATTGATCCAAGTGCTAGATTAAGTTATATTTCACCAAGAGTTGTAGAAATATGTAAGTTAAATAAGGACAAGTTTGAAAATTCATGCTTAGTACAATTAGCTACAGGAACTAAAAGGATAATTACAGAGGTTGTTAAAAACTGCAAACTTGGTATGAATGAATTAAGAACATAGATAGACTTAAACATATTACCTTTAGGATCTTATGATCTGCTAACTGGTATGGATTGGCTGGAAAAGTTTAAAGTGGTCTTAGATTTTTACAATAAAACATTTACCTGTGTAGATGAGAGAGGTAACATTATAAATATTAAAGGAGTATCAAGACCTGTTAGTATTAGATGAATAACAACCTTACAAGTTAAAATATGCATTCGAAAAGGGTGTAAACTACTTGTGGTACACATAAATTATAATGAAAAAGAGGAAAGCAATAACGAGTTAAATTACTTTTCAGTATTGCAGGAATTTCAGGGTGTATTCCAGGATATTCCCAGACTACCTCCTAAGAGAGAAATAGATTTCTCCATAGACCTGATACATGGAGAAACACCTACTTCAAAGGATCCTTATAGGATGAATATACTAGAGTTAAATGAACTAAAAATTCAATTGCAAGAATTGATAGATAAAGAATATATCCAACCAAGTGTGTCTCCATGGGGAGCACCAGTACTTTTTGTTAGAAAGAAAGATGGGACATTACATCTCTATATTGACTATAGACAACTTAATGAAATGAATATTAAGAATAGATATATATATATATTACCTCATATTGATGATCTGTTTGATCAAGTACAAGGAGCTACAATCTTCTCTAAGATTGAACTACGTTCTGGTTATCATCAAGTTAGGATAAATGATGAAGATATTTATAAAACATCATTTAGAACAAGGTACAAACATTATGAATTTGTCTTAATACATTTTTGGCTGACTAATTATCCAACCTCATTCATGTGCTTGATGAACAATATTTTGAGTAAATTTCTAGATAAATGTATGATCGTCTTTATAGATTATATACTCATCTATTCAAAGGATGAAAATGAGCATGAAGAACATTTAAGAATAGTTTTACAAATACTAAGAGAACATTAATTATATGCAAAACTAAGTAAGTGTGAGTTTTACAAAGACCAAATTTAGTATCTGGGACATGTAATTTCCAAGGAAGGTATAGTTGTTGACTCCGAAAAAATAAAGGCTATAATGAATTGGTCCGAACCTAAGGATGTTTTAGACATAAGATCTTTTGTGGGTATAACTAGATATTATCGGAAATTTATAGAAGGGTTTTCTAAGATTTCATACCCTATAACATCATTAGAAAAGAAAAGAATTAAGTTCATCTGGTATGAGAAATGTCAAGAAAGTTTTAACAAATTAAAACAACTATTAACTACAACTCCTATATTAAAATTGGAAGAGCTAGATAAAGAATTTGTAGTATGTACAAATGCATGCCACGAAGGGCTTGGAGGAGTGTTAATGCAAGAAAACCATGTAATAGCTTATGAATCTCATAAATTAAAGAAACCTGAAGAAAATTATGTAACACATGACTGGGAATTGGTTGCAATAATACATGGATTAAATATGCGGTGGCAATACCTACTAGGCCAAAAATTCTTACTATTAACAGATAACATTTCTCTAAAATATTTGTTTGATAAACGAAATTTAAATTATCACCAAGAAAGGTGGTTAGGCTTCTTAAGTGAGTATGATTTTTAGATAAAAACACATTAAGGGAAATGAAAATAAAGTGGCAGATGCATTAAGTAGACATGCAAATTTAATTTATACCGTTACTAGAAGTAACTATGAAACATATTTAGAAGAAAGGGTAAGGTTAGCAGCTGAAAAAGACCCACAATATCAAAATATTAAGTTATAGATCACTGATAATTCAGTGGTATTAGAAGAATCATATTTTAGATTCTCAAAAATTGGACTATTAATGTATGAAAATAGATTATATGTACCAAAATCTAATGAAATTAAGTTGCTAATTCTAGATGAAGTGCATAACAAACCATATTCTGGACACCCGGACTACCAGAAATTGATTACTATGCTGAGAAAAGAATTCTATTGGACAAATATGAAAGGAAAAATAGTTCAATACCTAGCTAGATGTTTAGAGTGTCAACAAGTTAAGGTTGAACACCAACATTTAGCTGGACTAATACAACCTTTACCCATTCCCGAATGGAAATGGGAAGTGATAAGTATGGATTTTATCACCGAATTTTCTAGAAGTAGTAAACAAAATGCCTCAATTATGGTTGTGGTTGATAAATTAAGTAAGGAAGCACACTTCATACCTATGAAATCAACCTACAAGGATATTAATATAGAAGAAATATTCATGAAGGAAATATTCAGGTTACAAGGAATCCCTAAAGTTATAATATATGATAGAGATGTTAAGTTTACGAGAAATTTTTGGAAGGCTTTATTTAAAGGGTGATATACCCAACTGAACTTCATTACTGCTTATCATCAACAAACAAATGTACAAATTGAAATAACTAACTAGATTCTAGAAGACATGCTTAGAATGTATGTTATGGACAAACTTAGTAAATGGGAAGAATATTTGTACTTAATTTAGTTTGATTATAATAATCATTATTAAGCTTCAACAAAACTTAGTCCTTTTGAAATATTATATGGCAGAAAATGTAATACAAATGTTTCAAGGAGTAATCCTGTAAATAGATTGATGATAGGACGAGATATGTTAAAATGCATGGAACTAAAAGTGAAACGAGTACAACAGAACCTGAAAGTAGCTTAGGACAGGAAAAAATGTTATGATGATGCAAAAAGGACTCTAAGAGAGTTCAATATTGGAGATCATGTGTATATTAGAGTTAAACCTAAAAATAGTTCTTTACAGATGGGAAGGTATACTAAGTTAGTACCTAGATATTGGGGCCCATTCGAGATACTTTCTTGAATAGGACCCGTAGCTTATCAAATTTCACTTCCACCTATGGTAAAATTACATGATGTGTTACATGTTTCATTAATGAAGAAATATATACATGACTGTGCTCACGTTATTGATTGGAAAGTGATATAAGTGGAACCCATGGGAGAGTTCCCAATAGATCTGGATCATATTGTCGACAAGAGAGAAATTACACTCCAGAATCGAGCCATAGGACAAGTGAAGGTGCAATGGAAGCACCTTAGTCCAGAAGAGGCTACTTGGGAAATGGAAAGTAATATGCATGAAACATATCCATTTTTGTTCCAGAATGGTATTGATGTAAACTAGTTATCACTGAGGACAGTGGTAAGTTCTAAGGGGGGGTGTATGTGATACCCCACAAATTGGATTTTTAATTATTATTTCTATTATTATTTTTATTTTAGAATTTTAATTATTTTTCCGAAAATACAATTTGGTCAATTGACCAAAATTGAATTGTAAAACCTTATTATTTTATGAAAATAAACACACATGGAAAAAGGGGCAGATGTTGAAGAAACTGTTAAAGAGGGAGTTAGGAATTCAAAGGGGTTGGCCAAGTGGAAACAGATTGAGACAAGATGTGGAGTTAAATCAAATTCGAAAAGACACATTCTAGACTTATCTAAGAATTTGTGAACATGTGTAAAGTTGAATCTGACAAGTGATTAGTGAGCAGGAGGCTCAAGACAAGTGTCACAAGTCCTAGTAAAAATAAAAGAATTCATGAAAATGGAATGGGAAGCCATTCCTAGGAATAAAAGTGATAGCTTGAGAAGGCTACGCAAAAATTGACTTGACACAATGAATTTTCAAAGTTTACACAACAATTGGAGCTCAAAATTCTGCAAGAGGCCACATAGGCAGCCACTTGGATTTTGAACTCAGATCGGGGGTGACAAAGGTGACATAAACTCTAGTCTAAGGTTGGGAGGAACAAGGTATTCAACGTGTGGTTTCCCCAAAGTTCCAGGTTTTATTTCTTGTTATGAATATGTTGATTTAAATATTACTATGTTTTTATTGTGTGTTGTTGTGGCTAAAATCTTGGCATAAATAAATTGTAACAATACTAGAATTAAGTGCATTATTAAAAGAGGATCCATGCATATCATAAGATTATGGTAGAAAAAAAATGAAATAAAATTAATAGTTATTATGATCTTAGATCTATGAACATAATCATACTACCAGTAATAAAACTATGAAACTCGTAGGTAAAAACCTAGTTAATAAACCAAAGTTTTATTTAGATAAGAAACTTGTATGGAAGAGAACAAAGTTTCAACAAATACAATGAATATAACTAAAATAAATTCTTGGAGGGTTCATCGAAATACAATGTGTACAACTGGAAAGGAATAGATATCGATTAGGAATCTATACAGATTAACCAAGGTTCAATATATATAAGTGGAACAAGAATTATTACAGATTCATATAGGGTTTTGCAAGATACACTATGCATATATTTGAAAGGGAAATTCTTACAAATCTAGACAGAGTACACTGTGTATATTAAAAAGGAAGGGAACCATTTCAAATTAAACCAAGTTTAGCAAGATACGAATATTGACTATATATTCAATAGCGAATTGTTACAAAAACTAAACATAGTTTAAAGTAATGACTGTGTAGGATCGAAACATAATCCATTAGTTTTTAAACATAGTTTAGCAAAATACTAAGTAACAAATGTGTAAATAACGAATGAATATAATTGAGAAGGAGTCGTAGAATAGAGTACATATGGTTACAAAATAGTCAAATGTGTATACAATAGTTCGAAGCCACAAGAATTTCAGGAATAATTACATGCAAAAGTATTTGATCGACTAGTTCGACCGAATGTAGGAGCAGAACAATCACATTTTGTGACATCATATTTTAAACCTAAAGAAGTATTGAAACCCAAATACCTCTTTGTACAAGGGTATTTCTGGATCTCCATGGTAACCATCGTCTTGACACCTACATAATGAACAAGCAAACAAGTTAGAAATCTGCATGAGTTTCTATAATCAAACGAAAGTTACATACACAAATATAAATAAAACTTACCATGGATGAAAAGAGTGTAAATGTATCTCTTTCTGTCACTTTTGAACCACACCTGGATGGTCAGGGTCAGTAGATAATTGATGGGTACCTATCGCAACATCAAAAGGGCCCATCATTAGTTTATATCCAAGAATAAATAACATATGTAAATTACAACATATGTACATATTGTAAACCAAAGAAACTATTAATCTTTGTGCGAACACAACCTGCACAAATAATTATAACATAAGTCCTCAACTAAGTCTAGGATGAATAAAATGAGATGAAGGGTCTTAACCATCGACCATAAACAAGAGTGAAAAAAAAAATGAATTTAAATCCCTAGACTATTCCGGTAATGGTAAACTTACACCACTGAGTTCATGAGATTACTGGGTACCGACGGAAAATTCCTGAGGTTAATATAAAACCCCTCAAAACAAATATGGAAGCAAGACTACCATGACCAAATATATAACCTACAGTCACTAGATTATATATATAAACGAGAAGTTTGATAAGAGATATAGTTGACGAAATAAGGTTCGACTCCATCCATAAACTAATATTCTAAAGGATAATGCTCAAGAAATATTACCAAGTTAATTAAGCTACCAAGACTAGTTACAAGAAACCTGAATGGGTAAGGGAGGTTCTTACTAGTTAAAGGTGTCGAATCTAAAATCCTTTGAAAGGACCAACCACAAGCTCGAGGAAGCTATGAATGCCCAAAGTTTTACCAAATAAATTCCAAAGAAAAAAAATGGGAATGGGGTAATCATACCTATACATTGTAACTTGTAAAATCGCAAACCTCTCAAGATGAACATAGAGCCAAGGAAAAGAAGGTGAAGAATGTAAAATGATCTAAGTGCGGGAAAGGTCAAATGGCTAAAGGATCCGACAAGAAACCCTATTTCCTGGAGGCATAAAAAACCAACACATATACAAATTTTAGGACAGCTTCCAAGTAAGCCTCCTCGATATGGTAACATCAAATGTGGCACATGCAGGACCACTGCATGATAAATTCTCCACAGGGTGCGTTGGTTAACAAGAAAATTTTTGTGAGGTTTTAATTTAAGACAAGTAGCATAACACAAGTTTAAACCTCATAAAACCCCCTAATAAATCCTTAAGTTTGATCTGTCTTATCGAATAACAAGTGTAATACATATGGTTGGATTACAATGACAACTCATGTCAAATACGTCTAATTAATATACAATGTAACCTACATAATATATGAATTCTATTTATATGTATGTGAGCTACCTTAAAAAAACAATACTAAAAAACATATAGTATTAAACAGGTCAAGGAGCATAAGAATAATAATATGGGATTATAGCCATAAGGGGAGGGCTATATAAAAAAATCAAAACATCATGTGACCTTATACATGGTATGGATCATGACCTCAAGAAGAAACATATATATATAGAGATTGCAACTTAGTAACAACAATTATATTTATAGGTTATCAAATACCTAGTCTTAATGAATAAGACTTAGGATAACTTATATAAACACGACATATAAGGGAGAAATATACTGTTGACTATAGAGAAGTTCCATAATTAAATTATAAGATTATATGACAAGCTATAATAGATTATAAAGGTCTTTCTATGTGAGTATGTAGTCACTATGAGCTTCTTGTTATAACAAATCGTTGAAAGGATAATGAGATTTCTATATAATAAGGGAAACAAAGAAAGTAATAAGATAGGAATAAAATTATAGGTGAGAATAATGATGACGAATAACCATTAGAGTATATTATGGTTATATATATATATATATATATATATATAGATATATATATCATAAAAGAGACATAAACAAATAAAACACAAAGAACTAAAGAAACATCAAATGTACTAAAATAATTCAGATGAACACAACACCATACATTTGGAATCAAACCTTTCATTTGTATTCATTCATTAAAATATGTACATGAACTCATACAACTCTCTGCAACTCTTCATAAGCTTCAACTACTCTTTCAACAACAATAACAATAACATTCAGTAGCCTCATTTGGGCATAAAATACATACATGTATACATGGAGATGCTTCTCCAGCCTTCCCTCCATACTACCTTAGAGATATCCTATCATAGTTAATACATTCATCTACTAAGGATTGTTACATTGAATGGAAATTACATTCAGATATGAGTCGATACTCAATATTTGTACAACCTTATCTTATAATTAAAACAATTACAATCTTCGACAACCTTATGTGATGGATCAAGCCTCAAAACATTTAAAATATTTAAATTACAATCCTTTCAAAACAAAAATATGTGCTCTCCTTGGAATTCAAAAACAAATTCAAATCTGTAGGTTCGGTGTTGAGTTGTCCTTTACCTGGCCTCTTTAATTGTTGATGGAAATGCTCCTCCATCAAATGTCGAGACTGAGTCTAATGGAAGAAGAGGCAGGTAGGATTCTATAACTATAAGAATATTGCAAAGAGAAGTGTAGAGCTATAAGGAAGATAATGAAAATATCATGAAAGCTTAGGAAGAGATACTACAAAGTTTGAATATGTTATAGAGATAAGACATTAAATACTCCGATACAAAGTAAGAAGCTAGTGTTGGACAAGTGATAGCATCTAGATCCTATAATGAAAGGGATGATCATGGGAATGATAAACAATCAATAAGTATGAGCAGGCGTTATCATTCCTGAGATCAATCCACTAGGAGAACTCATGCATTTTCAGGGACATGGATTATCCCAAGTGCATCTCTTGTCTAGAAGTAAGGAAAAGGACAGATTCAAACATATTGTAAGGTGAAATCAGAAAAATCAAGCCACCAACTTTTAATGATGAGCACAGGAAAAGAGAAGAGGTTGAGGCATGACTATTGGAAATGAAGAAATATCTCCAGTTGCATGATTACCTCTCTAGGGTAGAATCTAGAATTGCAACATACCACTTGCAAGGAAAGGAAGGCATGTGGTGGGATCAACTTAAGAAAGCAAAGAAACTTGATGAAAATAAGGTCTCATGGAGGTAGTTCAAAGCATATTTCCAAGAGAAATGTTTGTTAGAGAATTAATATGAAAGAAAGATGAAATATTTGCTTGAACTCAATTTCGGAAGCATGACAATGGATGAACCTTATTGGTATATGAACCCTCTAATTTTTTGATTGAGTGTCACCAAAGCCAATCAGTGAATAGACGTAAGAGGGTGTGTGTGTGTGTGAAGTCACATCCCATAGTTATTGGGAGCATGGGGGATGAGAAAAATTATCTTCGAAGAAGTGTGTAAGCAAACAAATACTGGATTTGTATGGGGAGAGAAGTCATTTTTTATAGTAATGTTTTTGGCATGCGTAGAAAGAAGAGAACAACAAAGAAGAGAAATGAAGCTGGAGAAACCATGGAGGGATAATTTTAGAGCATATTTGGAGCATAAGACTAAAGATCCAAGTTTCCAACCATGATGAAGGAGCTCTTGTGTGATTTTCACTGTAACAACAAGTGATTGTTGTTTTTTCCTAGTAGTTTTCCTAGCAGTTTTCCTAGCAGTGAGCTCCCTTGAGTTTCCTAGTAGTGAGATTCTTGGTTACTTGTGCTAGAGAGACCCTAATAAATGAATGGGGGACTTGATGAAATGAGTGCATTGAATGGGTACATTCCTTGGGTTGGGAAGGTCAAGAGGAAGAGAGCTGGTGGGAAATCATGATAGTTGTAGGAGAATACTAGTGGGTCGTGGGATTTTCTGAGCTCTGAGTGGACAATGAGAGACCACCCTTTTTTATGGATTCCTAGCCCCAGTTTAGGGGTTACTTGTTGATATTTGGAACAACAAGTCTATGGTTTGGTGGAACCTTTGTCCCAAGAAGATGGTTGTACAACTTATTTAAAAGATAAGTGTTTTATCTGTTTTATGTGTTATATTGTGAATTTTAATTGTTGTTCATGAGCTCTTTGTATGAGACTAATTTATATGTTGTTGTAATGAGTTATTAGTTGCACTCATGTGTTATTTTAGAAAGTTGTAGATGCATTATATAATGGTTAAATCAATGTGTAATTCATAGTTGGTAAGATACATGAAATTAGTTAGCAGAATTTTTTTATTTATGAGTATTTGTGCACGTAATGGTCCTTAAGTGGGTTGGGGAACAGTACAGAGTGGGCTAGGGAGAATTACAATAATAATTTAAAATGTGAATGTAATTGATTTAAACATGTGCATTAACAATTAAACACACACACACAAACGTTCAATTACATAAAACACAGATTCGAATGAAACATTTACCCAGAGCAGGTGACAATAAATAAGAAAAAACTTCAAAGTGAAATGCACAACAATCAAGCTTGGTNATTCAAAAAAATTAAACACAATGAATAGGAGAAATTATATTTGCAAATATGTAATCTTTTTCATAGGATGGACGTTCCACCCAACCATATACTTGTTGATCCATTTCTCCACAGTAATCCACCCCTAAACTAGGACTAGGAATCCATAAGAAAGGGTGTTCCCTAAAGGTCTCTACTATTCACTCATAATAGTTAAATTCCTATATCCACATTAATTTTCAATCCCTCCTTCCCCTCAACCTTCATAACCCAAGGAATGAGATCTCCTTCTCCTATGTAGTCCCTCAGCTTATNGTCACGAACTTAATGGGATTTTAAGTTCGTGACACTTCCATTTCCTTTTTTAGTGTTCCAAAGCCCAAACATTGAATAGATGTAAGGAGGTTTGTGTGTAAATTCACCTTACATAGTTATTTAGAACATGGGCGTGAGTACAATCAACCTTGAGAATTAGGAGATTCAAGATGCATGGGAAAAAAGGAAATTTGTATGGAAAAAGAGAGTTGTTTTTACAATGAGAAAAAAATGAAGAAAAGTGTGTGTGGAGTACTAGGAGATATCAGGTAGTCATAGTGGGTTTTGTGGACAAATCTTGGAGCTAATAATTGAATGAAGCAACATATTTTCATTCGCGTGAGTGATATTTGCGTATAATAATTTACAAATGAGAAATAGAGTTATTTCTATGAGAATTTATGTTATAGCTATAGTTCCTGGAGTCCATGGTAGAGAGATTTCTTATACAACTTGTGTTGGAGTCCCGGAAGGAAGTGGGATAGTCTAAGGGACTACATAGGAGAAGGAGATCTCATTCCTTGGGTTGTGAAGGTTGAGGGGAATGCGGGATTGAAAATTAGAGTGGGTATAGGAATTTAGCTATTGTGAGTGAATAGTAGAGACCTTTAGGGAACACCCTTTCTTATGGATTCCTAGTCCTAGCTTAGGGCTGGCTTACTGTGGAGAAATGGATCAACAAGCATATGGTTGGGTGGAACGTCCATCCTATGAAAAATATTANTTTTTTTGAATACCAAGCTTAATTGTTGTGCATTTCACTTTGAAGTTTTTTCTTATTTATTGTCACCTGCTCTGGGTAAATGTTGCATTTGAATCTGTGTTTTATGTAATTGAACGTTGGTGTGTGTGTGTTTAATTGTTAATGCACATGTTTAAATCAATTACATTCACATTTTAAATTATTATTGTAATTCTCCCTAGCCCACTCTGTAATGTTCCCCAACCCACTTAAGGACCATTACGTGCACAAATACTCATAAATAAAATAATTCTGCTAACTAATTTCATGTATCTTACCAACTATGAATTACACATTGATTTAACCATTATATAATGCATCTACAACTTGCTGAAATAACACATGAGTGCAACTAATAACTCATTACAAAAACATATAAATTAGTCTCATACAAAGAGCTCGTGAACAACAATTCAAACTCATAATATAACACATAAAACATATAAAACACTTAACTTTTAAATAAGTTGTACAACCATCTTCTTGGGACAAAGGTTCCACCCAACCATAGACTTGTTGTTCCAAATATCAACAAGTAACCCCTAAACTGGGGCTAGGAATCCATAAAAAGGGGTGGTCTCTCATTGTCCACTCAGAGCTCAGAAAATCCCATGACCCACTGGTATTCTCCTACAACTATCATGATTTCCTACCAGCTCTCTTCCTCTTGACCTTCCCAACCCAAGGAATGTACCCATTCAATGCACTCATTTCATCAAGTCTCCCATTCATTTATTAGGGTTTCTCTGGCACAAGTAACCAAGAATCTCACTACTAGGAAACTCAAGGGAGCTCACTGCTAGGAAAACTACTAGGAAAAAACAACAATCCCTTGTTGTTACAGTGAAAATCACACAAGAGTTCCTTCATCATGATTGAAAACTTGGATCTTTAGTCTTCTGCTCGAAATATGCTCTAAAATTATCCCTCCATGGTTTCTCCAGCTTCATTTCTCTTCTTTGTTGTTCTCTTATTTTTGCGCATGCCAAAAACATTATTATAAAAAATGACTTCTCTTCCCATACAAATCTAGTCTTTGCTTGCTTACACACTTCTCCGAAGATATTTTTTCTCATCCCCCATGCTCCCAATAACTATGGGGTGTGACTTCACACACACACACACACCCTCTTACATCTATTCACTGATTGGCTTTGGTGACACTCAATCAAAAAACTAGAGGGTCATATACCAATAAGGTTCATCCATTGTCATGCTTCCCAAATTGAGTTCAAATAAATATTTCATCTTTCTTTCATATTAATTCTCTAACAAACATTTCTCTTGGAAATATGCTTTGAACTACCTCCATGCGACCTTCTTTTCATCAAGTTTCTTTGCTTTCTTAACTTGATCCCACGACATGCCTTCCTTTCCTTGCAAGTGGTATGTTGAAATTCTAGATTCTACCCTAGAGGGGTAATCATGCAGCTGGAGATATTTCTTCATTTCCAATAGATGCCTCAAACTCTTCTCTTTTCCTGTGCTCATCATTAAAAGTTGGTGGCTTGATTTTTCTGAGTTCACCTTACAATATGTTTGACTCTGGCCTTCTCCTCTGCTTCCAGACAAGAGATGCACTTGGGATAATCCATGTCCCTAAAAATGCATGAGTTCTCCTAGTGGATTGATCTCAGGAATGATAACGCCTGCTCATACTTATTGACTGTTTGTCATTCCCATGATAATCCCTTATATTATGGGATCTAGATGCTATCACTTTTCCAACATGAGCTTCTTACTTTGTATCAGAGTATTTAATGGCTTATCTCTATAACATTTTCAAACTTTGTAGTATCTCTTCCTAAGATTTCATGATATTTTCATTATCTTCCTTATATCTCTACGCTTCTCTTTGCAATATTCTTATAGTTATAGAATCCTACCTGCCTCTTCTTCCATTAGACTCAGTCTCAACATTTGATGGAGGAGTATTTCCATCAACAATTAAAGAGGCCAGGTAAAGGCCAACTCAACACCCAACATGGGGATTTGAATTTGTTTTTGAATTCCAAGGAGAGCACACATTTTTGTTTTGAAAGGATTGTAATTTAAATATTTTAAATGTTTTGAGGCTTGATCCATCACATAAGGCTACCGAAGATTGTAATTGTTTTAATTATAAGATAAGGTTGTACAAATACGAAGTATCGACTCATATCTGAATGTAATTTCCATTCAATGTAACAATCCTTAGTAGATGAATGTATTAACTATGATAGGATATCTCTAAGGTAGTCTGGAGGGAAGGCTGGAGAAGCATATCCATGTATACATGTATGTATTTTATGCCCAAATGAGGCTACTGAATGTTATTGTTATTGTTACTGAAAGAGTTGTTGAAGCTTATGAAGAGTTACAGAGAGTTGTATGAGTTCATGTACATATTTTAATGAATGAATACAAATGAAAGGTTTGATTCCAAATGTATGGTGTTGTGTTCATCTGAATTATTTTAGTACATTTGATGTTTCTTTAGTTCTTTGTGTTTTATTTGTTTATGTCTCTTTTATGCATGAATATGTTTTCATGGTTAAGTGTGGAAACCTTTGATGTTTCTCTAAGTTTCAATTGTTTCTCTTTTGATTTTCCTGGTGGAAGGAGTGCATAGTTCCTGCAAGGAGTGCATAGGCTGAGTCGAGATAGACTCATAAGCTTAGAAGAGATAACCTGAATTTATAGTTGAAGTGCAAGGAGTGCATAGTTGTTCAGTTGAAGTGAAAAGAGTGCACAATTTCTCAGTGGAGATCAAAGATTGGAGAAGACCCGTGCGTAAGGAGTGCGCCAGAGGTCTAAAATACCTCAAGGAACGAAGCTCAGAAGAGATAGTGAGCACAAGAGTTTTGTAGGAGCGACCTAGAAAATTTCTAATTCAAGATCTTTAAAGTGCCATAGAAGCACACAGGAGGGTGCCAAAGACCCTATTTATCTCATGTAGTCAAGCTCAGAAAGGATGTTGGTCAGAATATTTAAGGAGGAGAAGATTCATTGTTTTAAGATTCGAACGACTGAGATCTATTCAGGAGGATTCAGGGTCTTTCATCACCCTTATATTTGGAGAAGAAGCACGGGGTTTAATCCTGTGAGTTGTTGAGACTTCGCATGTTCGGAGAAGTCATGGATCGAGTTCAAAGGAGAAGTTATCGAAGAATAGAAATCAATGGTTGAGATACATTCAAGAGTTTGCAGGAGAGTGGAAATTTTTTGAATCAGGAGGAGTTGTGCAAGGGTTAATCAGAGAAGTCCTTCGGACTTCACACATTCAGGATAATTTGCATGTGGAGAAGCCAGGACCCCCGAAGTCCTGAAGGCCGAAGTGAATCATGGCCATCCAAAATTTGAGGACATGTATCAGTAGATCATGTACTCTGGTGGAATAACACTTTAGAGGAGGTTAGGAGTGGAGGACTCTTGAAGTCCCAAAGCCTTGGATTTCATCTAGGTCATCCATTGGAGAGGGACATATGTCATCATATTATAATATTCGGAGGATAGACACTCTGGGAGAATACCGAGAGGAGAAGTTTGATCTCTTTGGAGTATTGAGGTCTGGAGTTGATCTGGACCGTTGATTAGGGGAAAGAAACGTGGCAGCAGACCCAGAGTTCTGACACTCTGGATGAAGCATAGTGAAGTGTTGTGAAGACTCATGGAGGCCCGAAGGCCGAAATAAATCTCATTTGTCCATTGGAGGAAGACACATGGTGCAAGAACCCATAGTTCAGGGATGTGGCACTTCAACAAATCTGCGTCTTTGTGTAGACAGTGAGAAAATTGTCGAAGTCCTGAAATCATCCTAGTCGTTGATCAAGAAGGGGACACATGGAGGTAGGAGAAATCATTTAGTGTCAGTAAATATGGGAGGTAGTGCCATTCATACGACCAAAGTAAATCACCGAAGCCTAAAGAGGAGGAATCAGGACCGTCCATCCATTAGTGCGTGAGGACCATCGATTTGAGACTTGGCATAATTGGCTTTTAGGAAATCTAGGAGATTTGTGGAACGGGCATTGTGAAGAAATGTTTGAATCCAAGAAAGCGTAGTTTGAGCCATCAATATCAATAGTTGTTGAAGACCGTTGATCTTGCCGCATAGTGTTCGAAAGTTCATGGATTTTGTATTGGGACTTAAGAGGGATAAAAATTCCCAAAGTCCTAGAACTTTCAAGGATTGAAGGTTTGACCCACATTTTTGTCCCTCGGTCTCCAGGGAGGCTTTTCCAATGCTTGGGGACTCTTGAAATAGAAAAATTGCATTCAGGAAGAAAGTTTTAAGGACCTGTGCATTGGTATTTTTTGGTTCGGAGGGAGTGCATGAGCTCATTTCAACTCCTGAATAGAACGATCCTAGACCAGGAGGTTGCATGGACCTTGGGAGAGTATGGGGATTGCATCAAGTGGTATCAGAGCCATAATTAATCTATGTAAGAGAAGAAGACAGCTTGGAACAATGCCACTAAGAAGACGCAGAGACATACCTATAGCAATTCCATCCATGGAAGAAGAAATGAGGCAACTTCATGCGAGATTGGATGCCATGGAAATAACGCAGAGAAGAGAACCCAATACTGGTGACATCAAAGAAAATAAGAGTGAATAAATGGAAGTTGAAGAAGCTGCAGAAGGAGACTCTATAGAGGAATGCTTGTTGAAAGGGGTTGTAAAAATGGGAGCCAAAGAAAAAATGGAAGTCTCGATGTATGACGGTAACTTGGATGTTGAGGAGCTATTGGATTGGATAAGGGCCTTAGACAAGTAATTCAATTATGAAGAGATCAAAGATGAAAATAAGGTGAAGCATGTTTTTACCAAACTGAAGGGATATGCATTGCTATGGTGGGATGAATTGCGAGCCGACATAAGGCACAAAGGTAAGCAAAAGATCAAAAATTGGGATAGGATGGTAGCTAAATTAAAAGATAAGTTCATAAACAAAGATTATCAGATCAATATGTTCAGGATATTGAATAACTTGAGACAAAAAGGGCTTGATAGTGGAAGAATACACTGAATAATATTACAGATTGAACATCATAACAGGACATAGAGAGAGCGAAGAAGAAAAAGTTTCCAGGTATATTAATGGCCTAAGATATGAAATCCAAGAGGAAATAAGTATGATGACAATGAGAATGGTGGAAGATGATTATCAGGAAGCACTGGAAGCAGAGGAGAATTTGGCCAAAAAGAAAATCCAACGAAACAAAGTAAAAATTCCAAGCAGAGGAAAAGGAAATGTTCGAGAAAAGTTCCACAAACCCAAACTTGAAGTAGGAAAGTATCATAGTCATACAGAAAGAAGAGGAATTTCCAGGGGTGGACAATATGGTAGTAGAAACTCTTTTTCTCGAGGAAGAGGAAGAGGAAGAGGAGGAGAAGTGAAATGTTATGCCTGCGGAATGACAGGGAATATCTCTTGGGAATGTCTTGAGAGGAAAAAGAAAGAAGGAGGTGGAGAAGCTCACATTTCTGAATCTCAAAGAAGGAATGTTGAGGTAGAATTAGCGGAAGATGGGAAATCTCTCATGATGAGGAAATTTCTTTTAAAACCAGAGAAAGAAGCAAAAGAGCCATTTCAGATAAACAGTTTGTTTAGGACTGCTTGCAATACCAAGGGCACGGTATGCAAAGTAATCATAGACAATGGGAGCACTGATAATTTGGTATCCACGAAAATGATGAAAAATATTGAGATGGAGACAACTGAACATCTGAACCCGTACAATGTATCATGGTTACAGAAGGGACACCAAGTCATGGTAAGTCGACAGTGAAATGTTGAATTCAATATAGGAGGTTATAAAGATGAGATTCTGTGTGATGTAATACCCATGGATGTTTGTCATGTTCTGTTGGGAAGACCATGGCAATTTTATAGAAATGTCAGACATGATGGGAGAAAAAATACTTACAACCTTTAGAAGAATGGTCATACACATATGTTTCTTCCAATGGAGGATAAGAAGGTAAAGGAAGAAGCTAGCCCAAGAATAATTCTCATGATTGGGAAGGAAATCTTGAATGAAGTCAAGAAAGAACAAGAGATGCAGTTGTTGTGGTGACAAAGCCTATAGTCATCCTTACAATAACTTATGTGGATGATCTTCCTGTAGAGATTCAGGAACTGTTGGATAATTTTTCTTATATTGTGGTAGATGAGTTACCTCTCTCTTTTCTACCCATTAGGAGTATTAGTCATCACATTGACCTTATTCCTGGAGCAAGTTTTCAAAACAAAGTAGCATATAGGTTGACACCTCAAGAAAGTGAAGAGGCTAATAATCAAGTCCAAGAGTTGTTGGATAAGGGTTTGGTTAGAGAGAGTTTGAGTCCATGTGCAGTACCAACTGTGTTGAGTCAAACAAAATATGGAGGTTGGAGAATGTGCATGCATTCTAGAGACATCAATAATATTACCATCAGGTATAGATTCCTTTTACCCAAAATGGATGATTTGAAGGATTTCTTGAGTGGAGAAAATTATTTTTCCAATATAGACTTGAAGAGTGGCTATCATCAGATAATAATGAGAGAAGGAGATGAAAGGAAGACAACATTCAAGACAAATGAAGTGTTGTATGCATGGCTTGTTATGCCATTTGGCTGAAAAAATTCCCCAAGCACATTCATGAGATTTATGAATGGAGTACTCGAAGAATTCATAGGTAAGTTTGTAATTGTGTATTTGGATGATATCCTAGTATTCAATAAGACTGAAGAAGAACAATTAAGGCACTTGACATTAGTTATGAGGAGGTTGCAATAGGAGAAGTTGTTGATAAATTTGAAGAAATGTGCTTTCATGAAGACAAAACACATATACTTGGGTTTTGTGATCTCTTCAAATGAATTGAAGATGGATCCAGAGAAGGTGATGGTAATCAGAGAATGGTCTTCTCCAAGAAGCATATTTGAGATGAGAAGCTTCCATGGATTAGTAAGTTTTTACAAGAAATTCATCAGGTATTTGAGTGGAATTTGTGCACCCATAATGGACACCATAAAGAAAAAACATAAGTCTTTTAATTGGATAGAGGAAGCTAAAAAAATCTTCAGAGTATTAAAGGAGAAGATAACAGAACAACCTATTTAGGTTCGACCATATTTCAAGAAGATATTTCAAGTGAGGTGTGATGCAAGTGGAGTAGCTATTGGTGCAGTCTTGAGCCAAGATAATAACCCTGTTGCTTATTTTAGTGAGAAGTTGAATGACACTAAGAGAAAATATTCAACGTATTATAAAGAGTTTTATGTTGTAATACAAGCTCTGAAAAAGTGGAGGCACTATCTTATTCCAAAGGAGTTTGTCTTGTACAGTGATAATCAGGATTTACAATTCATAACCAGACATGAGAAATTCAACCAAAGACATGCTAAATGGATAGAATTCACACATAATTTTACTTTGGTTATGAAGCACATTAGTGGTAAAGCTAACAAATTTGTTGATTCTTTGAGCAGGAGATGTCTGATTATGTAGGAATTTCAGGTGGAGACCTTCGAGTTTGAATACCTTAAGGAAATGTATCGTGAACATCCAAATTTTAAAGAATCTTATGAAGCATGTGAGAACCCTTTTCTAAGGGAGAAGCCAGTGGATAGATTATCTATATCAATATGGACTGTTGGTCAAAGGAAGCCAACTCTGTATTCCAAAATTCTCAATGAGAGACAACCTATTGAACGAAAATCTCAGTGGAGGATTGGATGGACATTTTGGCCATGATAAGACTTATGCACAACTGATTTCTTCATACCATTGGCCAGGTATGAGATCCAATGTGAAGAAATTTGTGGACATATGTAGAGTCTTCCAATATGAAAAAGGGAAGCAGTAGAACATCGGCCTGTATCAGCCATTTCCTACTCTAGACATGTCGTGGGATGAAATAAGAATGGATTTTGTGTTGGGATTTCCAAGAACCTAGAGGCGGAGTGATTCCATATTTCTTGTGGTTGATAGATTTTCAAAGATGGCACATTTTCTACCATTCCACAAAACAAGTGATGCTACACACATAGCCAATTTATTTTTCAATGAGGTTGTTAGATTGCATGGATTTCCCAGAAGTAAAGTTTCAAACAAAGATACCAAGTTCATGGGACATTTTTTGGAGAAATCTATGGAAAAGGCTAGGGAAAAATTTGTCCTTCAGTTCAACATATCACCCTCAGACAGATGGATGGATTGAGGTGGTAAATAGGAGTTTGGGAAATCTGTTGAGAATTTTGGTCACTGAAGATCATAACCAGTGGGATCAAATTCTGCCCCGGGAAGAGTTTGATTATAATGATTCTCCAAAGAGAAGAACTGGAAAAAATCCATTTCAAATAGTGTATGGAATGCATACGAGAGGAATTTTGAAGTTAAGGGATTTGAAACATGATGAGTTAAGAAGTGTAGGAGCAGAAGACTTTGTTACAGATATGCATAAGCTTCATGATCAGATAAAGAGACAGATGCATGAGAGTAGTCAGAAGTATAAGATCCAAGTTGTTCAGAAAAGGAGAGAGGTTCATTTCAAACTTGGAAATCAAGTTTTAGGACACTTGAGGAAAGAGAGGTTCCCAAGGGGAACATATAATAAATTGAAGATGAATAAAATATGACCATGTGAGATCCTCAAAAATTTTGATGCAAATGATTATGAGATTGAGCTACTAGAGGATGTGGGAATATCACCCATATTCAATGTTGTATACTTGCACCCTTACAAGATGGATAATCCAGGAGGATCAAATGATCAGAGGGACATTCAGTGGGAGAAGCAGATGCCAACAACATAAAATCCACAAATAGAGAAAATCATAGATCAGAGGATTGGTAAGAAGACCATGAGGAACATTTATTTTGAGTACCTGGTGAAGTGGAAGGGTCACCCAATAGAGGATGCTATTTGGGTAAATGAATCTGACATTCATAAGAATGAAAAAATAGTGCAGGAGCTCATGGACAGGAATCCATGAATTTTTGGCCAGAGGAGTATGATGTAGGAGCATTTCCATCAACAATTAAACATGCCAGGTGGAGGACAAATCAACACCCAACGCACAGATTTGAAGTTGTTTTTGAATTTCGAGGAGAGCACATATTTCTATTTTGAAAGGATTGTAATTTAAATATTTTAAATATTTTGAGGCTTGAACCATCACATAATGCCGTTGAAGATTGTAATCATTTTAATTATCAGATAAGGTTGTACAAATACTGACCATCGACTTGTATGTTAATGTAATTTCCATTCAATCTAATAATTCTTAGTATATGAATGTATTAACTATGATAGGATAGCTTTAAGGTGTTCTGGAGGGAAGCCTTGAGAAGCCTCTCCATGTATAAATAAATGTATTTTATGCCCAAATGAGGTTGTTGAATGTTATTTTTATTGTTGTTGAAAGAGTTGTTGAAGCTTATAAAGAGTTGCAAAGAGCTCTTTGAGTCCATGTACATATTTTACTGAATGAATACAAGAAGAGAGGTTTGATTCCAAATCTATGGTCTTGTGTTCATCTAAATTATTTTAGTACATTTGATGTTTCTTTATGTTCTATGTGTTTTATCTGTTTATGTATCTTTTATGCATGAATATGTTTTCATGTTTAAGTGTGGAAACCTTTGATGTTTCTATAAATTTCATTTGTTTCTCTTCTGAGATTCTTGGTGCAAGGAGTGCATAGTGCCTGCAAGTAGTGTGTAGGCCTAGTTGAGATAGAATCAGAAGCTAAAGAGAGATAACGTGAATTTATAGTTGAAGTGAAAGGAGTGCACAATTGTTCAGTTGAAGTGCAAGGAGTGCACAATTGTTTGGTTGAAGTGCAAGTGAAAAGAGTGCACAATTGCTCAATGGAGAGAAAAAATTGGGGAAGTCTCATGCAAGGAATGCATTGGGAAAACACTTTGTTTAAGTATTGAATAAATCTAAGAGGAGATGAGTGCAAGGAGTTCGTAAAGGATATTTTTTTTCAAAAACCTCTAAGTATGAAACTTCTTAGAATTTCAAAGGCTGGAAGGAGTGTGCCAGAGGTCTGAAATACCTCAAGGAATAAAGCTCAGAAGAGATAGTGGGCACAAGAGTTCCATAAGAGGGAATTAGAAAATATCTAAGTCAATAGCTTTAAAGTACCAGAGGAGCACACAGGAGAGCGCCAGAGATCCTATTTATCTCGTGTAGTCAACCTCAGGAAGGATAGCGGTCAAATATTTAAGGAGGAAGATTCGTTGTTTTAAGAGTCAAACAACTAAGATCTGTTCGAGAGGATTCAAGGTCTTTCATCACCCTTATATCTAGATAAGTAGAGCGGGGTTTAATCCTGTGAGTTTTTTAGACTTCGCGTGTTCATAGAAGTCGTGGATCGATTTCAAAGGATAAGTTCTCGAAGAATGGAAATAAACGGTTGAAATCCATTTGGGAATTTGCAGGAGAGTGGACAATCGTTGGATCAGGAGGAGTTGCACAAGGGTTAATCGAAAAAGTCCTTCAAACTTCGTTCATTCAGGAGAATTGGCGTGTGGAGAATCCAATACCCCTGAAGTCTCGAAGGCTGGAATGAATTGTGGTCATCCAAAATAAGAGGACATGTGTCAGCAGATCATGTACTCCACTGGACTAGAACTTTGAAGGAAGCTAGGAGTGGAGGAATCCAGAAGCCCCAGAGTTCATCTGGGTCATTGTTAAGCCCTAATATTGGCTCATTACCACTTAATTGGGGAATATTACATTAGTAATGTTATTTTATTTATGTCGTCTTTATTCCATTAGTTGTAATTATACCTCCTAGTCTCCTATATATACCAAGGAGACATTTTCATTTGGAGTCATCTTGTACTTGAACATTTATGTGAGGTAAAAGGAGGTTTCCCCCTCGAAGAGGCTTATTATCTGAAATTATTTCTTTTTCAAGGCATTGAGTATTTATTCTGAGGTTTCTCTATGCTATATTGATATTTGGTTCTTAACATATGGTATCAGAGCTCAAGGTCTTGGGGTTTCGCTAGAACCTTTGAACCTTGATTTTGAGGTGGTTCTGCTAGACAATATTTCTTCTGTTGTATCTACTTTGGAATGCTTAGGGACAAAAATATGGGACATAAATAAGCCTCCAGACAATCCTACTTGGACTCTTGATGAAGGTGAAGAAATGCGTAGGGACATAAATGATTTACAAAAGAAGATAGTAAGAAAAGATGAACTACAAGAGATGGAAGCTAAGTTGGAGGAAATAAATACTAAGATGGATGGTTTGAAAGAGGAGATCATGGAAGTATTGAAAAATTTTGTAACAGAGAAGACACCTGAAAGTGAAAATGCATCCCATGAAATTC
>SNQJ01S0081647.1:36798-51202 GCA_010110895.2 Picea sitchensis
TTGGGTCATATTGTATCTCATGAAGGTGTCAAGGTAGACCCTAACAAGATTAAGGCCATGATGGACTGGCCGATTCCCAAAACATTGAAGAATCTTAGAGGATTTTTGGGTTTGATAGGTTACTAATGCAAGTTTGTTCGACACTATGGAAGAATAGAAACACCTTTAATGGCACTAACTAAGAAGGATGCATTTTCATGGACTCCAGAGGCAACCAAAGATTTTGAACAACTTAAAGAGGTGATGTGCAAAGCTCGTGTCTTGACCACTCTAGACTTCACAAAAACCTTTATTGTGGAATGTGATGCCTTGGGAAATGGAGTTGGTGTTGTCCTAATGCAAGAAGGAAGGCCCCTAGCTTTTGAAAGTCGGCCAGTCAAGGGAAAGGACTTACACAAACCCATTTATGAGAAGGAAATGATGGCAATACTACATGCATTGAAGAAATTGCGTCCTTACCTAATAGATAGGCACTTCAAGGTCAAAACAGATAATGATAGTCTTAAATACTTCTTGGAACAAATACTATCTCCAGAAGAACAACAAAAATGGGTAACCAAGATATTGGGTTATGATTTTGAAATTGTCTATAAAAAGGGGAAGCAAAATGTTGTGGTAGATGCACTCTCAAGAAAGGATGAAGATGTTGAGTCATTTCTTTGTGCTATCTCGATCATCCAACCCGATTGGATAATAGAAGCAAGGGATGAAATGAAGAATGACGAAAAAGTGTGGACTCTCATTCAAAAGTTGCAGCAAGATTCCAGTGCATCAGATACATTTAGATGGAAAAATGATTCACTATGGTACAAATATCGCTTATATTTGTGTAAGAAATCCCAACTCAAACAAAAGGTACTATTGGAATTGCACACCTCTCCAGTAGGAGGGCACTCGATATTTTTGAAAACCTACCATAGAGTCAAGAAGGATTTTTTTTTTGGATGGCCTTAAAACTGATGTTCAAAGGTTTGTGGCAGAATGTTTGGTTTGCCAACAAAATAAGGTGGAAACAATTAAGACCCCAGGTCTTTTACAACCATTAGACATCCCAAGTTAGTGCAGGGAAGAGGTTTCCATGGATTTCATCCTGGGGTTACCAAAGTCCTGAAGGAAAGAGTGTCATCATGGTGATTGTTGATGGTGACCAAGTCACCTTTTACTTTTGTGTGCACTCTCTCATCCCTTCAAATCTGAAATCTGATTGCCACCGCATTCATGGAGACAGTTCAAAAGTTATGGCAGCCCAAAGATTATAAGTGACAAGAATCCCATCTTCACTGGACATTTTGGACAGAATTATTTTTCTTGTTAGGGTACTCAATTGGCTCATAAGCTCATCCTATCATCCTCAATCGATGGACAAACCAAGATGATGAACAAATGTTTGGAAAGCTACCTTCGGATTTCTTTGTCTCGATAAACAAACATAATGGTTCAAATGGTTACCCTTGGAAGAATGGTGATATAACACTTCCTTTCATGCCAACAAATGGCCTGTTATGGCGCTCTGGATACCCTCCTTCATCCTTCTTCTCTAAAATAAAATCTAGGTTCAAGCAATGGAAGATCACATCAGCCATCAACAACAAGTTCTCCAAATCTTAAAGGGATAAATGACCATGGCACAGAATCGCATGAAACAACAAACAAATCGACATCGTAGTGAAGAAGTTTTGAAGTAGGGGAGTTGGGTGTTTTTGAACTACAACCATACAAACGGATGTCCCTCAATAAAAATAAGAAGGATAATAAATTATCGCAAAGTACTATGGCCATATAAGGTGTTGCAAGATTGGTACTGGCATACAAATTGGAGTTGCCTGGATCTTCGCTAGGTGCACCCAGTTTTCCATGTTTCATGCTTAAGAAAGGTTATAGGCGACAAGATCCCAGTTCAAACTATATATCAGAACTTGGCAGGAAAGGAAAAAATCATATTGGAGCCTGAAATGGATATATTCCTTAGTTGGAGAATTCTTGTCTCAGTGAGGAATAGATCCATTTCAGAGTATCTCATTAAATGGAGAAACTACCGACTGAAGATTCCACTTGGGAAGATGAGTCTTTTATACAAAACTGTGGAGTTACTCAAGAGTTGCAGACAACACTTGTCACCTCAAGGAGGGCATATTAAGTAGCCCTAATATTGGCTCGTACCCTTAATTGGGGCATATTACATTAGTAATGTTATTTTCTTTATGTCGAATTATTCCATTAGTTGTAAGTATACCTCCTAGTCTCTATATACCAAGGGAGACATTTTCATTTAGTCATCTTGTACTTGAACATTTATGTGTGAGGTAAAAGGAGGTTGCCCCTCGAGAGGAGCTCAATATCTTTAATTATCTCTTTTTTCAAGGCAGTGAGTACTTATTCTGAGTTTTTCTATGCAATGATATTTGGTTCTTAACAGTCGTCCATTGGAGAGGGACACACATCATCATATTAGAAGATTCAGAGGATAGGAAATTCGGGAGAATACCAAGAGGAGAATTTTGATCTCTTCGGATTCTCGAAGTCCGGAGTTGATCTTGACCGTTGATTAGGGGAAAGACATGTGGCAACAGACCCGAAGGTCTGGAGTTTCAACACTCCAGAGGAATCATAGTGCAGTGTTGTGAAGACTCGTAGAGGCCCAAAGCACGTAGTCAATTCCAACCGTCCATTGGAGGAGGAGGTGTGGCAATATCGGAAGTTGGGGATGTGGCACTTTGGTAAATCTGCGTCGTCGTGTAGATAGGGAGAACAATCTTCGAAGTCTTGAAGGCATCCTAGTTGTTGATCTAGGAGGGGACATGTGGAGGTAGGAGAAATAATTTGGTGTTTCGATGTCAAGAAATATGAGAGGTTGTGTTGTTCGATGACTAATGGAAATCGCCAAATCCTAAAGAGGAGGAATGCGGACCAAATGTCCATCGATTAGCATTGAGGACGTCAATCTGAGCTTGGCATAATTTCCTTTTCGGCGATCCGGGAGATTTTTGGAAAGGGCGTTGTGAAGAAATTACCGAAGTCCGAAAAGAATAGTTTGAGCCGTCGATATCGATAATTGTTGAATACCATTGATCTTGCCTCTTAGTGTTTGACATTTCATAGATTTTGTGTTTGGAGTTAAGAGGGATAAAAATTCCCTAAGTCCTGAAACTTTCATGGATTGAAGGTTTGGCCCACAGTTTTGGCCCACGATTCTGAGAGCTTTTCCGGCCTTTCAGGGGACTGCCAAAAAGAAAACTTGCATTTGGAAGAAATTTTTAAGGAGATGTTCATTGAGATGTTTGGGCTCGGAGGGATCCCATGAGCTAATTTTATCTCTGACTAGAAGCGATCCTAGACTAGGAGGTTGCGTGAACCCTAGGAAGAGGGTGGGGTCTGCATCAACATTTCCCATGATGACATGCAAACCTCTGACCTCCTAATCATAGATATAACATCCCTAGGAATATTCCATAACTACAATCCTCATATAATAATCAAAGTTGTTTTCCCTATACTTCTAATTCTACAATAAATGTGCATATAATAATTATTGTCCTTTTATACATACTATAAAACATTTATTTAATTAGAATATAAGTTATTCTTCATCTCAATTTACGAATAACACAATGAAGTAAGTTAAAATATGATTCCTTGGACATATTCCTCTCTAAAAATCTCTCTAATTGTTTTACTCATGCTATATTCATAGTTTTGAGTGAAACGTTACAACATCACAAACTGTAATTTCCACTCATTGCCATGTTTTCACTGTTGCAAAATTTCTTTATTACTTTATAAGAAAATTATGGTTCACAATTCAAAATTATAGGTGGATAGAGGGCTTGTCCTCCTCAATACCTTTCCATCAACTATTTATTTGCTCAAATCTGATCTCTGAGAAGAAAGTTATAGTATGATGAAGTTTAGACTGTTTTCCCATTTTATCCATGTATCATAATGTATTTTTCTTTTTTTCTGCCGCGTTTTGTTTCCATATTCCAAATATGGCTCCTTGGTTGTTTTTTATGGTTCATAATATTTCCACAAACTGCTTGTGTCCCAAACAAACCGAGTAAGGCGTTATGCCCTTTGAAAATATTGAGATGCGAAAATACATTGTATTGTTTGATTTGTAACTTTATCATGCAATATTTGTTTTGTGCTCAGAATATCTCATTGGAAATATCTCTGCAGTTCCTTTGATTTAAGTTGTGGAGACAAAATGTAACAAGGTATACTCTGTTCTCATGTTTTCGACTCCCTAAAAACGATGTTTATGACCTAAAAATGCCCTGAGTTAGTATTATTCAAAACAAGAGAAAAACCATAGAAAAGATTTGACTTTACTATTATAATGATCTTTTAATATATTCTATTGATCTCAAAATTAGGAGAAATATCAATCGTTTATATGCTAGACCTTCCCTAGGCCTGCAGATGAATCTCCATAGTTGATCATCGACTTGAAACAATCTGGACCATTGATCTAAACTCTATTGTCAATCAACGATCAATGTTTTCCTTCAGACACATGCAACACTCTACCAAAACCTTCGACCCAAACATCAATGATTGACCCCTTCCTTTGAAAATTAACTTGCAAGACATCGCTAAAACGACCCACCCGACCATCAACCCGCCGTCGTCGATTATTTCTCTAGAAAAATGAAATGATTGATTGATTCGACTGACCTGATCATCGACTATCGACCATTTCTTGGCATATGTGGAAACCAAGTTCATGTGGCATGACATGTGGGTGTTGACGTGGCATGACACGTAGTATCTAACATGGAACTTTTGTTGATGTGGCATGACATGTGTATGTTGACTTGGCATGACACATCATCCTCCTCTTTCCTTCATAGGAAATCAATAACTTCCCTTGGATGAACCGACACTTTTCCGATTTCACCAACCCGACCATTGGCCATTGGTGATTTCTGTTGGTGAACAAAACACTTCACCAAATTTTCCAAACCAATAAATATCGATCATCGATCTACTCCACTTTCAAGACCATCGAAAATAGATCCAAACTATCGATCTCCTTCACTGTCCCAATTTTCTAAAATGAATCTCAGCCATTGATTTGATTCACCTTCCCAAACTCTTGAAAATGAATCTTGACCATCAATTTGATTCGCATTACAACTTAGAAATGAATCTTGATCGTCAATTCAATCCATTGGAAAAATTTGAAAATCAATCTTAGTTGTCGATACCTCCATTTAGAAAAACTTCGAAAACAAATTTTCATTACATTGATCTATTTCCTTTTACCAACCATTGAAAACTTATAAGTTTTTGAGTCGTCTCTGATGAATATGGGTCGTTGATTTCGAAATAAAATGAGATCTCGGTTATCGATCCATCAAACTTCACCCAATTCTACAACGGTAATTAAAACATGAATTTCAACCTTCCAAGAAAAACTTTAACTCTGCAATCTGTAGATCAATGTCCTTTATCATCTCTAAGAGGACCGTGAGGAAATTTTTAAGCTGGATGGTTTATAAATTTGGGGATATCACTCCATTTTCATAACTTTTCCCCAAATTCATCGCAGAACAAAGATAATGTAACAATGAATTTTTCCAATTTCACGTTGGTTCTTGGACCACATCCCATTTATTTATCTTGGTCTCTTTGGCACGGGTAACCAAGAATCATATTGAGAAACTCAAGGGAGCTCCCTGCTAGGAAATACGGGGAAACAACAATCACTTGTTGTTATAGTGTAAGTCACACAAGAGTTCACTCTCGATTCTGACAACATGGATCTTAAAGTATTCTTCTCCAAATGCATTCTAGAATTCTCCCTCCATGGTTGCTCGAGCTCCAATCTCTCTTTTTTTCTCTCTGTGTGTTTCTCATACCAAGAACATTCATGTAAAAATGTCTTCTCTCCCATACAAATTTCCTCTCTTCGCTTGCTTGCTTGAATTACAAACTTCCTTAAGTTGGTTGTACTCAATATGCTCTCAATAGCTATGGGATGTGACTCCTCATATCCACCCTTTACATGTATTCAATGATTGGCACAGGAATAGTCAATCAACAAATTAAAAATGTTCATATACCAGTAGTCATTTAGAGATGGGAGTTGAATTAATAGACATGGGTAACCCCCGTTGGACCCCTCTTAGACACAGTCCTATAATTTCCCCTCTCTTGTGGATTAGTCATACCCCATCTTTGTCCATATCTCCTAGCAGTTGTAATCATGTTTTATTTATTAAAAATTCAGAAATACAATTCACATTTACATCACTTGTGTGTACATTTCATCTCTATATTATGCATTAATTAAAATGGGGATGTTACAATTATGGATAGTTACATGAGCTTGTATGACATGTTGTGTATTATTCAAATTTAAATTGGTATCAGAGCTAAAAATGGTAGCAATGGGACTCATCTTTGAGTTTGGGTATGTTACATCCTCTTCCTTAGCTTTTACTTTCCATCAAATCTACAGGGAACTATCATATTCAATTTTTTAAATTAGTTTGATCTCTATAGAAAAACAAGAGACATGAACATTGGTATGTCTAGTGTTTCAAAATTAAAATTTTAAATTATTGGTAATTAAAATACATTCTTAATTGTAATTTTAAAATTTTGATTGGTTATTTTTCTTGCATGTGACATTTAGTCTTTGTCGTTTCATATAAATTGATTTTTTTCAATTATAATTAATCAATTAAAAATAAAAAATGGCAGGGACAAGTGGAATATAGTTTGGTGGAGTAGGTGGGTTTTAATGTTGCAATGGGTTATAGTTTAATTTGATCCACCAACAAATAATTATTTAATATTTATCATCTATCTTGGTGCTTTCTAGGTGGAAAAAATGGACGAATTGGCTTGTAGATACCACTTCATTGGCAGGAACCTAGTTTTGGAAATTTGGGGTCTAGAAGCATCTAGATCCATTTTGAGACATCAAAAAAACACTTTTAGGGGTCAAAAATTTGCAAAACATAGCTTCTAGCCCCTTAATGTTGTTCTACACAACAAGTCCTTTCCAATAGTATGAAAATCACATCAATCAAAGCTCTTATGTGGAATTTATGCCTTGTACAAGTTGTCCTACCTTGTTGACCACCCTGATACCTAATGGATGACATGTCAATTCAAATTACTCACACATGTGGGGCTACAGGCGTGTGGACTTTTAAGAAGATTATAGAAGGTCCAAAACCTAACTCTAATTGAGGGTTGAGTCTGCAAACTCTAACCCTATATGACTATCAAGCTATGTTAAATACTAGGCCACTTCTAGGAGAGGGGCTTCCATTATATTAGCATTGTACTTGTTCCATGGTTAATTAGAGGCATCTGAGGTAGGATAATTAGGGGAAATTTGAGGTCTAAAATGGGATCTCCCAAGGAAAAAGATAAAATAATAGTTAAAATAATGAAATAGGTTATGAATTTTCAAGGGAAAGAAAGAAAATTCTTTTTTCTAATCGTATTTTTGAATTATCTCTTTTATATGTTTACTCAAATTTAAAGTGTACACACTCATTGGATGTGTGATTAAATTCTGCATCCAACAAATACTGACTCTAAATCTTGTTATATTATACAATGAGGTGAAGTAGAAATATATGAAAAAAACTTGTTTCTACAATCAGAGCTTTTGATAGGTCCTGATGAGATAAACCAGAAATAATGTGAAAAAATACAAGTTCTAGTTTATCTCATAGTGGGCCTATCAAAAGTATTCAGAATAGAAAGAGATAAACTGGAACACATTTTTTCACGTATTTCCAATTTATCTCCTTGTGGGTCTATCAAATGTAAAGTGGGCACTTGTTGGATGCATAATTTAATTATGCATTGAACATGTGTCTACAATTGAAATTTCAGTAAACCTATAAATAAATAAGTCAAAAACAAAAGAGTTAAAAAAGCATATTTTTCTTTCCCTCCAAATATATTTACGTTTATGGATGACATCATCATCATGAATCCTATTGGTTCTGGAATTGATTTTGATAGTAAATATTTTGTTTTGAGTAATGGTTTTTACCTCAAAACGTTATAAATAATGTTGAGGAAGTATAACAGAGGAAAGTATTATCTTTTATAACCATTCAGACCATAGTGTCAAATGCAACTCCATAGTGAAATCCCCTTTCTTTGTATCTGCAATGTCACCAGCAAAGAAAAGAGAGCAAAGCATGAGCCTCACCTTCTAGCTAGGTTTTCTCTTGCATCTTATTTGCGTGGATGGTGTAATCATTTTCTTGTTATTTCATTTTCATATTTAAGTTATTTTCACAAACTTGACCAATAAACTAGTAATAATAAATCTAAAATATGGAAATAAACCTACATAATAAAATATTTCAGCATAATGCAAGATCTATCAAAACCTTGGTGCAAGAGACTTTTTTTAGTATTACAGGTATTGTAATTTCTCAGAGTTCACCTTTAGTTGGATTACATAATTTCCCTCTTAGAGGACATTTATCAAAAACCTACTATAGATATTTGTTTCAACCTCCAAAGCCTCACAATTTTCCTCAATTCAATCTCAATCTGCTTGCATAATTTCCCTCTTGGAGGCCACAAAACAGTTTCCTCTATTGTCCATGCTATTAGAGCATGGAGATATTCAAATGGCTGAAAATTATTTGTAGTGTTTATGAATTGGGTGTTGAAGATCTCTTCATTTCATGAATGAATTGTGTGTCAAATATTTGTTGGTTCTATGAATTGCGTGTGGGAGATTTGTTGAGATTGTGAGTTGTGTGTAGGGGATTTGTTGATTTTGTGGTGGGTGTTTGAGATTTTCTTGAAATTGGGGGATTTTGTAGGAATAAGTATTCAGAGATGCGATAATTTTTGGGTTGGGACACATTGTATTCGTTTATAGATTTATCAGTGTCACAAAAATTATAAGTGTTTGAAGGGTGTAATACAATGTTTCCAATCTCTTGGATTTCGCCAATGTTTCGTGTGCTAGTGGTTTGTATTGGTAGAAGAAAAAATTACTCCTTATCCTATATAATTCGCTTCGTCCAAAATTACAAATTATGAGATATGGGTATCGTTTTATTTTATGGACCATATTTTCTCTATAATTTCCTACAATGAAGAAGTATCCGTGGAAATTTCCTTACTGTCTAAAATTCTCACTATATCAATTATTTTATTATACATTGATTTCCTATATTTATATTTAGATTTTTCTAAGACAACACTTATTTCTTAAAGGAACATAATCCAATAGCTACTACTTTAGAGTACATGAATGTATGGGTATGCGCATAACAACTTACACTTGTATAAAATCGATTTCTCAAACTATTGAATCTCGAAGGACTTTTGCGAGAATTATGAAATGGCATCTTGATAGCAGTAAATTCATTTATTTTATTTTGAGAGTCAACATGACCTAAATGTTAGTCTTTTAGATGGAATCATAAATTCTATATCCGGTAGAATAATTCATATTCTAGATACTTGTTATCCCGATATCTAGGGATAACTAGGAGATCATGTTTTCGAGGTCCACAGGTCCTGGACATGTAGTACCGAGAGCAGGAACGACCCAGGCATGGCCCTGGAAGTTATGTTTCTTCTTCTCATCCAGCTTCGTCCTGTCAGCGATTACGACTTCATCACTACCGGCTGGACTTGCATCAGAAAGGAATCTTATCCATGAGGTAATTGGTCGAGTATCATGGTATGTGTCATATTTGATCATTATAACCTTCTTATGTATGCATTAGGTTCCTTTCATTTCGGATGACTGCGGATCTTACACTAATCCTCTTAACCATTGTTGGGGTGATTGATGGGGCAACTTAGCAAGGCGATATTCATGGGTTTTAGTTGTAGCCACCAAGGGGGTTTGCAGAGCCATCGTCCGCTCCACCATCTTATCCTTTTCCATCTTATATCCCGCTCATCCATCCCATTCCCCTAGTCCGACCATTAAGTTGACCTTCAGGGTACATCTTGATAGCAGCTGGGAAGAAGGGCTAAGGCCGAGGGGAGAGTAAGCGGTAGTAAAAAGATAAAAGCCATAAAAATAAAACCTAGAGATGCCATGCGGGGATCCCCGAGGAAGAAATAAAAAGCCTCTCAATAAAGAAACTAAGGGACCCTAAGAAAAAATGAAATAAATAAATGCAAGACTAAACCAAGAGGATGGGAGGACTCATCGAGCGGCTATTATGTTCATAAGAAATATTTAGGGGTATGACATTGCCACCATCGATCACCAAACCCGGTGACCTTTGGTTGCATGGCCAAAGGAAGAGTCTCATCACGAGCCAACCCTCTCATTTCTGCGAAAGTACTAATTAGAGTAGCAGCTGTCAGCTCTGGCCACCAAGCCGAAGCAGTGTCCTCTTAAAATCAAGCTTGTAGTAAAATGAAATAAAGAAAATGAGCCAATAAGGCGGAAAAATGCATCCATGACCAGATAGAGCCTCGCCCTCTACAAAGGCACCCGCAGACAACATAACCCTTGGTCTGACTATGACTGCACGCATCCCTAAACCACATCACCACATTACACATGGCAGATGATCTTTGAGGGGACTCTCCATTTCTGTCATCTGATAGCCCAATAGGTGGTCTTATTAGTTGCCTTAGCCTTGTATAGTGGGTTTGTAATATATATTTGACTATGGATAATTTTTAGGGATTTCATGCATACGTTGATAAATTTAATGATGAGATATAGTTACACATTGCTATGGTGTCTATGGACTGATGAGCCCCATGGCGTGGATTTTGATGTGGAGACCATGCCGTGAGGACAGTACCGGATCGGTGCACATAGGGGAGATGATTAGCTCGGACCTCCATGGAGTGAAGAGCCCATCAGATGGACGTTGGGATGGCAGAGGCAGGACAAGTTGTGACGAGCCCTTGCACAAAAAAGAAGAAGGATGCCCTCATCAGAACGTTTCGACAGAGACCTAGCCTATAGGGATCAACCCCTTACAGATGGGGCGGTGAAGCCCTAGGAGATTGGATGCCACCAGGGACTACTTGGGCCTTTTGGGCCGAGATGGAAGTGTGTTAGACCTTCTGGGCACCGTAAGCAGGTTGCAGAAGCCACAAAGGGGCCAACGTCTAGCTTATGGGATGTAATTTGCCCTAAAGGGCCAGCGTCTCCTCTAAAGGAGCTTGACGCCTTCATTATTAGCTCATTTTGGCATTTAGCATGTAAAAGTGACAAATTATTGAATTATGTATTGTCGGCCTTGTCAGCTGTTTTGTTGACCTATTTTGTAATTTTAAGGTCAGAGATCATATAAATGGAGGGCGTTGCCTCTTCATTTTAACATAACATAACTTTCTCTCATTGAGAGATACATTTCGATCTTTTGTCTTGGTTTTCTTCTCTATTGGAGTGGTATGACAACTTCTTAGAAGGCTATTGTTTGGCAGAAGTGGTTCTCTTATTCATTGGAAGGTTTACAACTAGGATTTGGATTTTGCTTCTTCATGATCTTGTAAAGTGTTCTTCATCAAAGCTTTCTTGGATGATGAATGGTTGTTGATTAACATCTTGCATTAATTATTATCTTGTTGTTATTTTCTTAATCCTTAGAAACCCCTAGGAGCCAACTTACACAAATGTGATTTGTGGCTTCATGTCCCCATGAATAGAGGCTTATAGCCATTGATTTGAAGGAATTACAGCCTAGCCATAGCTACACTAGATTCCCTCTCATCTTGGAGTGATTTTCAGCTTCGATTGAAGAAGAAGGCATCCCTAGGCCTAATTTAGTTTACACCTAGGGTTTTACTTCTAGGGTTTTGAAAATATTGTATGAAGCAACACTTTTCAGCCCTAGGTTTGTGCTTTATATTCTAGTCGTTTTTACTTAGAATAAGTCTTAAGGAGAGGAGAAAGCTTTAGGCCTAGCTTTAGCTACACTAGGTAAGAATCTTTTCCTTCTTAGGGTTTAGATTTGATGGCCTGCCATGGAACACCATCAAACCCTATCCCTCTTGTCTTTAAGTTTTAGGTCTTCCTAAACCATTAGTCTCACTTCAAATGGACTCCATTAACCCAAGACACTAGTCTACCAGAAACTCTCTTGAGCTTGTTTATGCCTTAAACTCTCTTTCAAACTACTTTCAAACCCTAACTAACCTAGCATCTAACCTAGCTTTCTTCTTTACTAACCCTAATAGGTGGCGTCTTGCTGATTTTTAACTTTTGTTTTTGGATAGAAAATTAAACTTAGTCATCTTATCATAACCGTGGAGTTTATTGCATTTTGTTGGTTGAGATTTGTCAAAACGTCGCTCCTTGGCTAGCTAACCCCAAAACTGCAACAAAAATTTATACTATAGGTGACGTCATAAGTTTTGATCTCTTGCTTATACCTTACTACAGCGTTATGACATTTATCATCTATCTTGATATGGGCTTATTCAGGTTATTAATTGCATCTGTAAGCTGATTTGCTAAAACGTTCCACTCAATTGTCTCAATTTTGAACTAAAAATAAGGTAATGTCATCATCATTTGCAGCAACAATATATAGTGACGCCTTCCATTATATTTATGGAGCAAATTTTCATTGTGATGAGATGGAGATTGATACTAACATTGAATGCTCTATCTCCTTATGCATTATTGAAGAAGTAGTATAAATCTTTGCCTTTGTTTTAGCAATCATTGACTTCGTCAATAATAGCATTTAATCATTGCTCATGTGTATGTTAGAGGATAGTCATTGATATTATTAAATACTAACTTAGCTGCAAGTACATATTCTGGTATACATTTTGTCTCGCAAACATGTGCAATCCAGTGGAAGATCTCTTTTTGATTATCTCATCATTGATAGTAATGCATGAAGGGGACCTCTTATCTTGATCCATTATCCTTTTAGCCCCTCAAAACCCCAGATTACATAGGGACGTCTCCTTGGACCAGCCATCTGAATGAAACCCCATGAGGGAGTGATGTGATGGGTGGGGAAGCTCCTGTGCGGTTTTAAGCCTTGACTCAGCTGCCCTAAACCCTTCCTACAAGCCGTGCAATAACATTTTGGCGGCGTTGCCGGGAGTTCTTTGAGTCTATATTCCTCAACGACAAACTTTTGGTGAGCCTTTCTTTAGAAGCCTTTCTTGCAATCTGCAGCGACTCACTGCTCTTCCCTATTCTTTGGTGAAACTATCTGGCGACTCCACCGATGATGAATCCACTAATGATCCGACGAGAAACTTCACCATGGGACCCCGGGAGTTTGAAACCTCTGGACATGAGCAAGATCTCGGGATACCCAAGACAAATGCCGCCTATATCCAAGAAAAGATGGCTTCCTAAATTCCTTTGGTAGGAATGGGGAAAGAGGTGACTTTCATATGAATGATTTTTATTCTTACTTTCATCTCCAACCTGTTCGATGAGGCTGAAGATGTAGTAATGATACTTTTTGCAAACACCCTTCATGGATATGATAGGGAATGGTATTATAACCTTCCTGTGCTAGCATCACCTCTATGGACAATTTGAAGAAGTTTTTCTTAAAATGGGGCATTAAATGAGAAAGACATTCCAATACTTAAAAAATGGGGCATTAAATCAGAAGACATTTCAATACTTCTACAGGGAGATGAAGTCTTTGCTTGTGCTTTCAAAACACAAGGATGACTTAGTACCTTGTTTTCAAATGATTTTCAGTCTTACCTTGAGATGTTTGATGAGTATGTGAGCACTTGAATCCTTTTGTGAAGATGATTACCGACCCGTCCACCCGTTGTGTTCAGAGCTTGGTACAAGTAAGGACATTGTTTGCTTGTATGACCAGTGGCAACAAGGAGATGAAGTCTTTACTTGTAGCTTTCAAAACACCAAGGATGACTTAGTACCTTGTTTTTCAAATGATTTTCAGTTTTACCTTGAGATTTTTGATGAGTATGCTGAGCACTTGAATCCTTTTAATGAAGATAATTACTGACCACCGTTGTGTTCAGACCTTGGTACAAGTAAGGACATTGTTTTCTTGAAGGAGGTTACTCATGACTTTTCTTCCCAACCACCGGTTATCACCTCGCCTTGCTTTTCCATTCAAGGTGTAGTTGGGAAATATCTTTTTCGTGTTGAGTTTCCTCCTGGGCAAACCCTAGACTTCAAGGGTTGGTTGGGTAATACTATTTCCAATCAATTTTTCAACTTACTCTTGATGATGTGCCAATCTCCTACTAATTTTTTGTCAATTCTTTCTTTAGAGCATGAAAACGCCATAGGTAACCAGTTTACATGCCCTTTGAGTTATTTTGCTGAGCCTAGTATGTTTCATGACCCTTTCTCGGATAGAATTGAGTACTTTTCTCAGAGATGGACTTGGCAAGATTTTATCCTTCCCACCCGCCTCCATGAGTTAGATTCTGACTTTCCCGATGATATGATGCATATTCTAACTCA
>SNQJ01S0081648.1:0-23689 GCA_010110895.2 Picea sitchensis
ATTACATATTGCATGAAATAAATAATAACTTTTCATTTTGAATGTTTTTTTTTGCAGAACACGGGTCTTCCAGAAGATCTAGTTGATCCTCATGAGATAGATCCAGATTATAATGGGTCTGATAGAGACATGGGAGATGATAATGATGAGTCAAATGAAGAAGACACTATGAATGACGACGATGATGACCACAATGATGATGATCAAGATAATGATGATGAGCTAGTTGTTAGTAGTAGCCAGTGACATTGATCATATAGAATCCATCATTGATCATTGTTGTATATCATTATGATGCCTATTTTCATGATTATTATCATATGTATCATTTTCACCTGCAATACCATATTATTGAGTTTTATCATTTTGGCTTATATCATTTGGACATATATCATCTTAAATTACGTCGACTGTTGGCCATGTATCATTCTGACATGTTATTGATCTATTGTCATATTTGTCTTTCACTTGTTGTAGATATATATGATGATGATCTTATCAGTATTAAAGATATAAGTTTTTTGACATGATACTTATCTAATATTGATATTTTTGACTAGTTTTAATTATAGATGATGATCATGTTATAATCATTATCTTGTTATTTTATACATACTGTATGTTGTAGATTTTATTTAGATGGAGATTTAAGTATAATGATGTTGTTAGTTTGTATGGATGTCCAGTTCCCTAAAAATTATTTATAAAAGATATCATATAAAATACTTCAAATGCAATATGACTTACTCTATAATAATATAAGCTTTTTAAGATGCATGATATATTTAACTAATTAAATTGAAATAAAAAAAAGTTAAATTACGAAATGGAATCTAAAAAGGACACAACATGAGTTGTTAAAATGGAAGCAAAATGTGGCTCTAAAATGCAAGTAAAACTCAACATTAAATTTGAAGCCATACTTAGAGCTATTTTTGGATCTAAGTAGGAAGCTAAATTGGTTGCTTAACAAGAAGAAAAACTGGATGCTAATTAAGAAAAAATCCCAACACTAAAAGTAAGCAAACCCTGGACCTGAAAAAGAAGCAAAACTAGACACTAAAAAGGAAACAAATGTTGGAACTAAAAGGAAGCAAACCATGGAGCTAACAAGGAGGGAATTCTGGAAGAAAAAAAGGATGCAATAATGGAAGCACATCTTGGCGTTAATTTGGAAGCCAAAATAGAAGCTATTTTCGACGCTACACTAGAACAAAAACATGAAGCATGATTGGGAGCTAAACTAGGCACCACACCTGGAGCTAAACTAGGCTCTAAACCAGGAGCTAAACTAGGCGCTAAATCAGGAGCTAAACTAGGAGTTAAACAAAGAGCTAAACTAGGAGCTAAACCAGGAGCTAACCTAGAATCTAAACCAGGAGATAAACTAAGTGTTAAACCAGGAGCTAAATTAAGCACCACACATGGATCTAAACTAGGCGCTAAAGTAGGAGCTAAACTAGGATCTAAAGTAGGTGCTAAACTGGGATCTAAACTAGCAGCTACACCTGGAGTTAAACTAGGCGCTAAACCAAGAGCTAAACTAGGTGCCACACCTGGAGCTAAACTAGGAGCTACACCAGGAGCTAAAACAAGCACTATTTTGGGCATTTTTTAGGGAGCTATATCACATTTTAGGCTCGAAACTAGGCGCAAAATCTGGAGCAAAACTAGGCCCTAAATAGGAAGCAAAATTGGGCACTAAAAAGGGAGCAAAACTAGGCACTAAAAAGGGAGCAAAACCTAGCGCTAAATTGGGCGCTAAATACGGCGCCCAAGTGAACACGTCATTTAGAGTCAGGTTTTGCGCCCTCTCATCAACCCAATTCATGCCCTCAAATGCACTAAAATCTGGCGCTAAACTAGGGGCTAATGACATGTTTTGTTGTAGTGTAAAATCAATGTTGATACAATATACTAAAAGGTTGTTAACTTGTTGAAACCCAAAACATTTTGTTCATAATAATATCTAAGACTTTGTAACATTGTATGTCTTTATTGTGAGTGGCAGTAATTTTGTGTGATTGTCTTGAAACTGCACTATTTTATTGTTTTTTCCTACCAAATATTCAACAATGAAGTCTTGTTGGAGTTGTAAATGTTTTTGGCAATTGGATTCTTCGCTCATAATGGAAATGGTTGATTTTTTGGTTGGATTCTATATTGTTCAGTTCGTTTTTGGAAATAAATGCTAATACAATATACCGAGAGAATGGTTAACTCATTGAAACCAAAACATTCCATTTGGAATCATATTCCAGAGCTTGTGTTTTAAATTCTAGGGATTTGTTTGTGGGAAGTTGTATTTCCAAAAATTGACCCTAGTAGTTAGTTGGTTGTTCATGTTTCTTTTCTATGTATAAGATTTTGGAGCAAGGGTTTGTCTTGTTACAATATTATCAAAGGGATTTACTTTTCTGGAGCTTTTTATTTATGAATGAACATTTTCTTTAATATGAATGTGATTATATGGTGGTAGTACAACATTTATATGCTTCTTGTATGCATTGGAATCATTGACTTGACGATCTTGTTATCAAAATTATATCAAGACTTATTTTTTTGCTGACACATTTTATCTATCAGCCAATGTTGTGTTCAATTTGAAAGCGATGTTGTGTTGTTTATTGAGATTTTAGCTACTTGATGTTGATTTTCAAGATCTTGAAACAAATATTAAATGCAAGAAATATGAAAATATAGACAAAACAATCACATAGAGTAACATAGGATATTTACGTGGTAAAACCTTGACGATGTGTCAAGGAAACATCCACTAGGCAAGGTATTGGTATGTCTTATTAATCAATATGGGCTTATAATCAGGCTTACATCATTACAAAATGCCTATCGGGAATTCATGGATATATAAAACATAGGTTAGATCGTTACATCAATTCAAGAACTTGCTTTGGTTCATGAACTTCCTTTGTTATACAAACTACCAAATATTTACCATAAGTAAATGTGTATTATTACAATAACTAATTGTTGTCATAATTCCAACAATCTCCACCTTGAGAACAATTTACCTGATACCTTGCCCAAGCCCATTCATCACCTCTTTTGCAAGCCAAGAGAAGCCACACTCCACTGCAACTTCTCTAAAAGTATTGGTTTCGTGAACATGTCTAGACAACTTGCTTCAGTATGGACCACTCCACCTGCATCAATAACTTGTCTTACAAAATGATGCATTGTCCCATTTTGATACACTAGACGATTATTCAAATGCATGATTCTTTGATCACCATAGAACACCATATCCTCTACTTGTCCAAACTTACCTAATAGATCCTTGCATTCATGCGATACATAACATGAGTTAGATCTCTTCTTGTCCAAGTCTCATGAATCAACATAACCATAGACTAAATCATGCAACCATTATAGGTGATACTTGTTCTTATGTGCTTCTAAGATACGAAAGGACTCATTTACATGTTCTTCACCTAGTTTTTCCATGTATCCACTGACAACACCAACTGCATGTGAAACATTTGAACATTCCATCTCAAACATCAATATTCCTATTGTATTAGCATGCGATACACAAGACATAACCTTTTCTTCCTTACAACCAGGACATAAACTTGAAGAAATATTACAATGGAAAACTAAAGGGATGTTTATCAATTTCACAATGTTCATACTAAACCACATCAGTATATTCTCCATAGACTTTTGTTGTAATAACCAAAACTTACCATTTTTGTCGTCTCTGTGTATTCATATGCCCAAGATTTGTTTTGTTGCTCCAAGATCCTTCATTTGAAACATCCTGGTCAACTGAGCCTCTAACATGCTAATCTTAAACATGCTTATCATATCATCATCATATAATACTAAGAGCATGAATGTACCATTTTCAAACCTCTCAAATTAAACATAATGGCTATATTCACTTCTTAAGAAATTTTAGCTCACCATTAAATGATCTAACATCTTGTACAATTTCCTAGGTACCTTTAGGTCATACAATTATTACATGAGTTTGAAAACAAATATCCCTTTGCGATCTTGAACAATTATTGTTTGTTCCATGTACATATATTTGTTAGTGATTATTTTGTGGGAAGTAGGATCCCACAATCTACATCCCTTAACCCCATCATTGTAACCAAAAAAGATATAAACTTGCAGAAATTCAAATATTGAAAGTATGAAAATAAGTTAAGGCGTACGGGTACCTACAACCCCAACCCATCCTTGTTCATATGATCTCATCATTGATTCCATAAACAAGTAGGTGCAATTGCTTTCTTAGATACCACAACAACTTGTTTTAGTTTTTCCTTCCAGCGTATACAAATTTCCAATATTCCTTTCCTTCGTGACCATCAAACTTCCCTTGAACACTTGCATTTCTCCACCTTAACCTAGACCCGATTCAATCGGATTTACCTCCATTTTTTGTCTTCTTTGGACTCCTTGGACTCCCGCAGCTTCCAACAATCCTTTTTAATATGCATAACTTTATTACAGTGCCAACATATCCCCTTACCCTTTATGCTTGTCGACTTATCTCTGGATGTTCTACTTGAATCCTCTCTCCTTTCCATGGATCGGCCTCTAGCCACCAATACATCTAGTTATTGTGAGAAATATTACCCTGCGGATAGGGTAAGCTCCCCTTTGGACCAAGAACCCTATTTTTGGTCCAAAGACAGAAGCGAACAAATGGTTGTTATGTTCCCTATAGATATAACTCAATCAATCAAGCAAATGAGAAGAAGAATGTGGCATAACTTATTGTGACATTCACCGTCCCTACTCCAATCCCTAGGCTTGATCTCCAAGCTCCTCAATGAAAATGGAACCCTACAAAGACTAGCAAAGGAACTCTTACTCCTACTCTATATGTTTAAACAAAGAATATCTATCTATGAAGATTGAAATGACAATAGACAAGAAAATGTAGAACACGTGAAATTCAAGGGAATAGGACAAGTTTATATTAATTGGAAAGACAAAAAGAGGCACTTACAAAGCATGCTTGATGATGCAGTATCTTATACAAACTCTCCTCGTCCATCCTTTGCATGGAAAACTTGACATCAAAATGTTGATGCTTCTCCCAAGATCAAAGGTTTGGTATCTAAATTCTTCCCCCCTTCACCTTGGAAATACCTTCAATATATAGGCTTCAGAGGCTTAACCACCATGAGATAATGAGGGATATGGTTGAGGATATGGTTCCTTAAATTTGGATGTGATCCTAGGATAGATCCATAGTATAGGAGTCGAGAACAACCAACCTCATCCCAAGAGAGATGGCCCTTAGGAAATGGTGGAAGATCTCATATTTTCCTCTAACAAGACTGGTGCCCCCCCTTAGTGAGAAACAAAGCACCACTAGCGCCCCACCTTAGTGAGATACAGAGCACCACTAGTGCCCCCCCATAGTGAGAGACAAAGCACCACTGGAACCCCCTAGTAGGATTACGAGGAGTGTTGCATCCCCCTCATCATGGGTAGGGGAGTGCCACCCTTCTAAAATGCCTAAAAATGGTCAAATTTTCCAAGAAAAAGGTATGGTTTCGGGCCCCAAATGATTGGTTTCTTCTTCCAAATTGACTGAGGGATTGTGGTAAATGTATTTCATGGTGTCAAATGGTTGCGACACTTAGAAAATAGAATGTGACACTTGGTAAGGTGCATATGACACTTGAGATAGTGCATGCGACCCTTAACAAGGTGCATACATCACTTTGTGACACTTAAGTGTGACATTTTGATGTGTAACAGATGCCCCCTAAAGTGTGAGGTGAGAAGAGAAACCGATGGCTGAAACACTTTACAAATTATTCAATGCAAGGGTGTTGGAGTCATAGAACCTAGTAGAAGCTGCAAACAATCATCAATCAATATACATATATTTTCCATTTCCTAGGCAAGCATACCTATGCTCGGAATATGAGATGAATCAAAGCATGGTCTTCAACCAATACATTGCGGATCCATGAGAATAATGAATAAGGATATGGCCACCAGAGATGCAATGTGGATCCATACCTCCATGACATGAACTGATCGCAACCACAAAAAATACACAGTGGAGCTACGAGATGACAAAACATAGCCACGAATCAATATAATGTGGATCTATGTGACAATATATTTATCAGTAAGATTGTCATCATGGTGATTGTACTAAAATATTTTACATGATCAAATGATTTCCATCATAGCCTGGGTAAAGCACATAACAGAGCGAGCGCTCAACACAGGGTCTTTGTCCCGATCCCGAAATGATACGAATATAGCCATGTGAATAAATGACTTGATGTTGAACATGGTAGAAACCACTTGATTATCAGTCATTGAGGTATACCGTTAACAAGTGAGAGGGAAATCACCATTGATGACAATGTTTCCCAAGGTACCTTTAGTACATTCTAGCGAATGTGAATAAATGAGCAGAGGTCGAACATTCATGGAATCATATAATCATAAGTCAATGGTGTAAACCTACTGTCGAAAGCAAGGAGTCCTACCATTAAGGCATGCAGGTCCCAAGGTACTAACTGGTTTCTAAGTCTAACTCCTGGATAATGTGTTGAAGTCGACAAGAAAAGACTTGTCGAAGGAGGGCCATGATGTATCCCCCATCATCAACATGAAACAGACACTTGAAAGTGATGTACGATGGTGGATAAAATGAGTATGGACTGACATAGGAAATGGAAACCGATAACACTGCAGATGGATGGTTTGAAGTGAAACTTCCCTTAAACATAGTGAGGCATGACAAATGACTTGGTAGCATTGAGTCGACGAGTACCAAAAACATAATGTGACGGAAATAAGAACACTCTTCAACTGGAACGAAAAATTATAATGACATATGGAATTGGTATGACTCATAGACAAGTAGATTACCCAACTGTAAGAAGAGACTCAAATAGGTGCCATGTTCAAGGGTGACAATAGCTTCCATAAAGGATTCCAAACAAAATTTCCACTTCCTTCAATCTTTTCCCCATCATGATTGATGAGTACCTCTTTGTTTTTAAGCAAACCTGAGGAAGGAGGGGTTTAGTACTGTATGGGCCCTAGAGATTGGACTCATATAGGTCCTTCAATGCATAATTTTACGAGCCCAAAGAAGGTAAACTCGGTGGTTTTTCACATTTAGAGAGTCTGAAAAAAACTTCAAGACAAATCCATGGATGAATTTTTCTTAAATTTAATATCCCAAGCCTGGAAAAAGTGTAAAATAATACAAGAGAGAACTCTTCTAGTCATTTTTCGCAATTAGTCTCACGAGGCCGAAAAAGATATAAAGTACCACTCGAAAGACACCCTTTCAAACCTTTTAATGAGTTTGAAAGGAAACAATATCACTCAACAATATTTTCATGTTTAGGGAGTCTAAAAGGAGCTTAAAGGAAACTCCAAAGAGTTCATTTTTCATATAGTTTGTACGAGTCTGAAAAAAGAGATAAAAGTATACTCGGTAACATATTCTCATGTATTAACGAGCATGAGAAAGAACAAATACTGAACTCGGTAACCTATTCTCATGTATTTATGAGCACGAGAAAGAAAAAAGACTAAGCTTGTTCTAGAAAATACTACTACATTATGATGGGAACGACCCCCAAACAAGGATCACTCCTAGCAGCGTGTCTCTCTAGAGGTATTTTTCCCCCAGCTTGCATGATAGAATCTAGTGGCTTCACTCCAACATGATTTCCAGAGGCTGTAGACCGCCCCCCCAAGCATCATTTCCTCCAGTAACTCTTCTTCTTTCCTTGTTTAGGCGTCCGGTTACTAATAGGAACATTTTCACTATGCGGAGGAAAAGAAGGTTCAAGTACTCGATCCAAAGTGAGACTCGATTCGAATGGCGAGGGGTCTGTTTCATTTTTTAACTAGCTTGAAAGAGACAATGAACTATGCTTGTGAGCGTCTGTTTCATTTTTTAATGAGCTTGACACAAGAAAAGAACTATGCTCATCATGACTAGATACTACCAAAGGATCAAGTGATTCTAGGGATTTTCACACCTGAGTTGAAATAATATTTAACATGGAAACCTACAGGGTGGTAGGAGCAGGTAAAGGAAAACCCCCCATGAGTGAGGAATCCTTAAGGAGACCTTCTCCTACACTCTCAATATTAGACTATCATAGAAAAGGGACATTATCCATTGCAACACTGTGGATATCTGGAATTACATAGTCAAGTTGGTCAATAGTGGCAATTTTTCCTTGATGGGGAAATCGTAAGATACAAAACACTGTAGATGCGACAATAGTCATCGCATAGAACCAACTACAAACAAGTAACAAATTTTAATCTAGGGGCACGTTAACCACTTCGATATCGACCGAAACAGTCTTACCCTTCAATGTAAAAGTGAAAGATTGCAAGAGTTTGTGAGGTTGGAAACCACGTCCATCAAATGATTTCAAGGTGGTAGGAGACAGGGTAAGTTTAAGAGAACCAAGGGCTCTCAAACAAGGCAAAGACATGACACAGGTGGAGGCTCCCTCATCCAAAATAGTGCAATGGATGTTCTTTCCACCAACCAAAATTTGAATTTGGAATGCTAAGTGGTGGGAGAGCCTCTCCTTAAAATAGTCCAGATTAAACGTAATCAGATTTGACTCTTCGGGATCCATATCTCCAATGGTTGACAACAGGGTTCTACGTTGACTTGGACAATGTTTTAGAAATTTGAGGGATGACATAGCACAAGGCACCTGTGCCAAATCTTCAACTATATTGTAGTTTTGGGCAGCGTGAGAATTTGTATTAAATGCCGCTTTGTGAATTGTGCTCTTGGGCGGGTGCAACACTGCGTCAAACATTGGCTTCTCAATTTGAAGAGGAGTGGAAGATGGAGGAGGAGTGGATGTGGAGGGTTGATTGATAGCCTTTCCATTGGCCTGATCACCTGGAGGAGTCTCAAAAGTATTTTCTCGAGTTGTTACATTAACCTTCTTAAACATGTACATATCAGAGGTGCTCGAGGAAGCATCCCCATGGTCGGAATGACCTGCGTTTCCCCCAAGTTGCGGAGGGGTAGTATTTTGTGCAACCAAATGTTGTTGTTTAACCGATTGGGAGGTATCCTTCATAAATTTAGTGACTTCCTCACGATGAGGGCAGTCTTTCATGTAGTGGTCTTCCTCACAAATCATGCAAGGAAACTTATCTTTCCTATTTGGTTGAGTATCAACAGTCTTTGTAGTATCCTGCTGGTCAAAAGATTTATTGGATTTACCATTTTTTTTCTTCTTACCTCCTGTTCATTGAGATGAATTGGATTGGACTACATTCACCTCAAATGTTTGAGCAGGAGTTGAAGTAGTTTTGGTGTCTGAAACAAAACTTGGTTCCAGAGTAGGTCTTGTCAAATTGTTCGATGGGCGAGGAGCATGAGGGATCATATCATAAAGTGTGTCGGACTAGCAATATACCAAGTCTAAATCCTGTCGGCGGATGATAACCTGCTCCTCAGTAACAACATTTCCCATAGAAACATCACAGGAAATGGGAGGCAAGAGCGACTTTGTGAACCAATCCATGATGAGTTGGTCTAGAATTGGAGCTTTAATCAACCGACTTTGCCGCCTCCACTCATGAATATGATCAGATATGCGAGTGGAAGAGGATTTTCAGAGTGAGGTAAAAATCTTTGTACCAATATCATACCATATAGGAAACTGGAAATGCGTCAGAAAATCCATGGCAAGAGAGTTAAAGTCGACAAAGGAGTTACAAAAAAGTTTAATATACCATTTTGTTGCCACACTTGTAAGTGTTCTCTGAAAAAGCATCAGACGAAAGGAATCGTCCATCAAAGAGTTGGAAGAACACCACAGATGGAAAATCATAACATGATTGTTAGTATCTTCCCCGGGTTTTTCGTCGAATTTCAGGATGTCGGACGGTAATTTGGCAGGGATGGCGGGCCAAAATGGGGCATGCTGAATGGGATTGTTTTTCAAACACGACAGATCTGGCAGATATAACGTAGCCAAGAATGGAAGTTGTCGGTTAGCATGTGGATACTGGTGGTAACCATATGGCATGGGAATACCAGTAGAACCATATCCAGGTTGCAGTGAGATGGAAAAACTAGATGCTCCTCCCATATACGATGGTTACCCGGGTTGTCCACCCATGTAAGGTGGTTGTCCTGATTGTCCACCCATGTAAGGTGGTTTTCCTAGTGGTCCACCCATGTATTGTGACTGAAAATATGAACCTCCTACATATTGAGATTGACCTGATGGTCCCCCCATGTATGGTGGTTGAAGGGATTGCTGCGTTGTAATCATGGGGTTTACAGATTTAAAGGGAAAATTTCCTTGCGGAGGAATGCCCATCGGATTAGGTTAACCCCACAAAGGGTTAGAAACTCCTGGAAATGGTTGTCCAGGATATAGGCCAGTGGTAGTAGGGATAGAAGGAATTGCAGGAGCGGTTTGCCCCCAGACTTGTTGATGTTGTAACCACGTAGGTTTCCCCCAAGTAAAAAAATTCCCTCTAGCTGAAGGTTGACCTCCCATTGAATATTGGCCTCTAATGTAGGGTGTACTCATCTGTGATGGTTGAGATGAAGGCTGATTATCTTGTGTAACCATGGTTGTGTCAACAAATTGACTGCTGGCCATCTAACCGATGGAACAAATTGACTGTTGGCCATCTAACCAATGGAAATAGTGAAGCATGGATATTAACCAACCCATGTGTGAAGGGATTTGTATTCGCAAGTGGTTGAGTCGGGGTTACCTGGGTAACCGATATTTCTAGTAAAAAATAAGAACTAGCAATAGAAACTACATGAGTTGTGGAAAAAGATAAGTTCCCAAGTCCTTCAAGAATACAAAAAATCAGTGGGTTCATGCCAAAAGATGGTGTAGTGGTTGAATCGGGTGATAAATTGTAAGAAGAATAGGAATCAAAATATCTCGTGGATGGTGGATCAGTGAGTGGTAGGATGAGTGGATTAGTAAAAAGAGGATTTGTACAAGATTCAAGGCTTTCTGCGAAGGTTGTGACCAGTTCTTCTACTTGTTGGCCACTTCCAAGAGCTACACTCTCGGTCTCAGAAGTTTGATATTCGATCATTCCTTTATAAGAAACATTGTGTTGAGGTTCCTGTGCATGATCCATACCTTGTATACTGTGAAATGTTCTATTCTAAGACCGACTACGAAAGTCAAAGAAACACACTCCTAATAAAACTAAAAGCAATCGACCAAGAAATAGTAGACTCGAGGATCTTCTGAAGACGAGATATCAAGCCACCAGTGAAGAAATGAGAAGCAGATACCCCAGCCTCCATGTGACAGCCCTTGTCGGTGAAAGTAACCCTCACTTTCGCGTGATCACCCTCCAAGGGTACTGAAAGTGTGATACGGCGCCTGCCCAAGGTACCATGGGAATCCCCCCACAGTCACCTCTGTAGATACCTAGGAAAGGCCATTAAGGTTACCAACTCGCAGTTAGCCTTTGGGCAAGTAAAATCGACAGTCGGGACCGAATGTATGGGTGGGTTATCAAAGTCTAAAATTATTCCAAAGGATTGAAGATAAGAGGACCAGTAAAATTTAGAGGACCATGAACGGATTCAGAGTTCACGAAGTACCGAGACCAAATGAGTCGGTGACACTTTAGGAAGAACCCCTAGTATATGCTCTTTCCGCTATGATTGGTCAAACTTTGGAGGGGTAATATTTGTTTCTCTTCCACACATGACCTCATGTTTAGCCCCTGTGTGAGAGGGGGTTCCTGGATATTCTTATAAAAAAATTGAATTTGTTCACTCTTTAATGCTCTATAGTCTGTTTAGTATTCTTGGATGATTTACTCACTTTTCCTAGTCAAAAGACCCTAATCCTGTGCTACTGTTGGTGTTCTAAAACCAAAAAGTGTTCTAGTTGATTTTATTAGCGTGTAGTTTATTTTAATGGCTCTTTACTCAATAGGTTCACGAAGATGAAACTGATGATGTGTGAGAGTCACTCGACTCCAATAGAATGCAAAATAATGAGATGCGGTTCTTTCTTTTTGATGAATTCTATGTATGGAAAGGAGAAGAGTTCTATTCTTCTTAACACAAGAAAAAACTCAAAAACTATGCAACTTTCCATTTCTAGGATCAAGATGATACCAATCTACCAAGCAAATGTTTCTGAAAACGGAAATGCACATGCAAAACTAGTTCTTTTTCCAAACATATACCTAAACAAAATTCCTAAAGAATGCAAAACTTTCTTTGTTTGATCATGTATGCATTGAGATATGCAAACTTTTTCGCTTCTTAACTTTCAAGTGAAATGAAAGAGAGCTATGTTTGACACAAAGAAATACAAGGCAAAAAAGAAATCAAACAAAGCACACTCACAAAATGATGAGAACTAAAAGAAACAAAGTGTGAGATAACTCGTTCAATCAACGAATCAAATAAGTAAAGGAGAAAGAAGACAAGCACTCATGAAAATGCTCAAAACACGATCATCAAGAAACAAAATTCAAGGTTGGGTTGTGGTAAACAAAAAATTCCTAATCGTTAGAAAGATAATTGTTTCAATGAACACAAAAAGGGCTAAAAAACAAACAACCTTTGCAAACCCTAGTTGATGAAAACTCCTAAACAATCAAGCAATCTGAAAGCTTTGCAGGATGAAGATCAGAGAACTAAAAGGTAGGAAGAACCAAGGGATCTTGTTAACCAAATGGGACCAAAACTAGTAGATATTTGCAAACTCAAAGAAGGAAATGAAATGAGTAATAAATGTCAATTCCTCAAGCAAACAAACTCAAAGACAAACTGGGAGACTCTGGGCTAAAAGCCTCTCAAATCCAGACATAGAAAAGCAGGGAAAAATCAAGCAAAAACACCTAAAAAATGAGACTGGAACCCATGTTCTTAAATAGATAGAGTGTTATGGCATCCCCTAGGAGGCTTAGGTGGAGTGCCAGTCAAGAAATGGCGCCCTGGGGTGAACTGCATGGGAGTGTTGATTTCTGAAAAAAAGCTAAAAAATGGCTTCGAACAACTCAAACTCAGTAGAGACTTAGTCAATGGCTCTGTAAACTCTTCAAACAAGAAGAGGGAAGGGAAAATCACTCAGAAACAAGCATCAAACAAGAAATATCTAATCACAAGCAAGGGTTCAATATGAACAAAAAAAAAGAGTAGTCAAAGTCCTTCACCAACGGAGTCACCATTTTTTTGTTGTGATAAATCTTTCCCTACGGGTAGGCTAAGCTCCCCTTTGGACCAAGACCCCTATCTTTGGTCCAATGACAAAATTGAACAAATGGTTGTTACTTTCCCTATATATCTAACTCAATCAATCAAGAAAGGAAGAAGAAGAATGTGGCATACCTTATTGCGATGTTAATCCTTGTTGCTCCAATACCTGGGCTTGATCTCCAAGTTCCTGAATGCAAATGGAATCCTGCAAAGACTATAAAATGAACTCTTCCTCCTACTCTATATGATTAAACAAAGAAGATCTATCTATGAAGACTGAAATGACAATAAACAAGCAAATGTAGAACACATGAACTTGAAGGGAATAGGCCAAGTTTATATTATTTGGAAAGCCAAAAAGAGGCACCTACAAAGCATGCTTGATGATGAAATATCTTCTCCAAGCTCTCCTTGTCTAGCCCTTGCATGAAAACCTTGAAATCAAAATGTTGATGCTTCTCCCAAGATCAAAGATTTGATATATGAATTCTTCTCCCCTTCACCTTGGAAATACCTTCAATATATAGGCTTGAGAAGCTTAACCACCATGAGCTAATAAGAGATATGGTTGAGGATATGACTTCTTAAGTTGGGATATTATCCTAGGATAGAGCCATAGTATAGGAGTTGAGCACAACCAACCTCATCCCAAGAGAGTTGGCTCTTAGGAAAAGGTTGAAGATCCCATATTTTCCTCTAACGAGACTGGCAACCCCACTTAGTGAGAGGCAAAGAGCCACTAGTGCCCTCTAGTAGGATTAGGGGGAGTGTTGACGCCCCCTCATCATGGGTAGGGGAGTGCCACCCTTCTAAAATTCCCCAAAAATGGTCAAATTTTCCAAGAAAAAGGTATGGTTCTGGGCCCCAAATGATTGGTTTCTTCTTCCAAACTAACTTAGGGATTGTGGAAAATGTATTTCATGGTGTCAAGGGGTTTCAACACTTAGAAAATTGAATGTGACACTAGGTAAGGTGAATACGACACTTGAGACAGTGCATGCGGCACTTAACAAGGTGCATATGTCACTTTGTGACACTTGCGACACTTAGGGTGTGACACTCAAGTGTGACATTTTGATGCGTAACACTAGTGTGTAGGTTTCAAGACTTGGTTTTCTCCGCACCTCCTCAGACAATAAAGATCCAACAACAATATCAAATTCAAGAGTCTCAGTTGTGCTAAAGCTATTGGAAGTAACTAGATGATCCCACGATTCAGGCAATGAACATAACAATGTAACAACCTTATATTTGTCATGGGGTTTAACATCCGTACTATTCAATTGGCATAAAAGAGTATTAAACACATTCAAATGATCTGCGATTTTTGTACCTTCTCTCATTTTTAAATGGTATTGTTTCATTTTCAAGTAAATCCAATTTTTCAAGGACTTCGTCATATAAAGACTTTCCATCATGCTCCATATGCCTGATGGTGTTTCTTCTCCAATAATGTTAAACAAGAAATCATCAACCAGACATAACTGAATTGTGCTAAGGGCTCTAGTATCCATGTCTTTACACTCTTCATTGGTCATATATGTGGGTTTATTTCTCTTTCCATCTAAATCGTTATGCAACCCTTGTTGTACTAACAAATATTGCATTTTAAGTTTCCATGATTCGAAATTATTTTTACCATTAAATTTTTCGATCTCAAATTTAGCACTTATCACCTTTGTCATTAATTCTACACACAAGCTCTCTCCGAAATGAAAATATTTAAATATTTATCTTCACATGAAAGATAGACTCTTTCGCCACATAAAACTTATATAGTTTTAATATATATAGTTTAAAATATAGTTTTAATATATATAGTTTAAAATAGATATATATATATTTTTAAGTTTAAAAGGGTGGGGTTAAAATTTTATTGGAGAGAGATATATTTAAAAAAAAAAAATGGAAAGATTCTTTTTTTTATAAAATATTTTGGCAGAAACTTTATCAAATTCGAATAGGGTTTATGCACTTTACCAAAATTGGAGCTTCTCTTCCACGAGGTTTTACACAGTATTTGATCACCACTCGACCTCAAAACCGGTGGCTCAGTTAGGCAACTTCCTCCAGCATGAAACCCTCGATATCTACTACCTCTGTGACCTTTAACTCATAGCCTCGACATGATTTTACCTCGCTCGCAAAACTGATAAAATCCTGCGGCTCTTCCATAGAAAAATGAGGTGACAAAGGATCAATTCACAACTCTCAATGAACCCGACCTCCACAAGAGCACAAGGGTTTTCCTTCCTTGCAAAAAACTGACAGAACATAACCTTGGTTGTAGATTGATGGAACCCTTCTCGGCTCCTCGTCCCTTCCGCGTGAAACCTCAACTCTCTACCTCGGGTGACGACTCTGTTGCAGTGTCCCCTCAGCTCCTCTTATTCTACAATCACGCGAGCCGAACCCACCGGTGTTTATTTTTTCTTCACGGACAAATGTCACATCACTAAACTCTGCTAGACATCAACTCAACACAAAAAACTCTGCACTGACAAGAGTCACATTTACTTTCTCCTTCACGACGAACCTCCGACTCGATCTCTATCTCCTTTGCGCTTGAAAAATGACAGACTTTGGCTTCGGCTTCTTCAAATTTGCAGGGTTATTGGTTCTCAAAATTATCTGCTCAATTTATTTTCGTGGGGATCGAGCGGCTAGGGTTTCAACTCTGCCTCCTCCTCTTACTTCCATAGACCAAACACAAACCTTCGATATGATACCACTTGTTGGTTTTCAAGAGCATGAAACAAATATTAAATGAAATAAATATGGAAATATAGACAAAACAATCATATATTAATATAGGAGATTTATGTGGTAAAACCCTCACAGTGTGTGAAGGAAACATCCACGGGGCAAGGTATTGGTATGTTTTATTATTCAAGATGGTCTCACAATGAGGCTTACATAATTACAAAATGCCTCTTGGGGCTTCATGGATATATACAACATAGGTTAGATCGTYACATTAGTTCAATAACTTGCTTTGGTTCACAAATTGTCTCTGTTGTACGAACTACCAAATATTTACCATAAGTAAATTTGTATTATTACCATAACTAATTGTTGTCATAGTTACAACACTTGATGTTTGAAATGGAATTCATTGGCATGGTGGCCATAGAACAAACGTTTTTGAATTGTGTATATTGAAATTGGATTTGTTCATTCTACAACACCATTTGAATGAGAACTTTGTTGACACTTGAATATCACTTCTAAATCCTAATCGACCAATGGAAAGAATACATAGACATAGGGTATTATTCATTGCAACAAAAGACGAAGCACAATAGAATACGTTGTTGATCATCCCACAAACTTCAAACTGAAACAAAAGTAAGACACCATATCAATAATTTTTTGTTCATGCCATTTGATCAAGAATCAATGGTTGATGCTAAAGATTACTTGTTTGTGTTTTTCCAGGCCTCCAGGGCTATGGATACTGAATGTAAGATTGATTATTGTTGATAGGTCTAAATGAGCCTCTTAATTGGATTCCTCCCACTTGGACCTTGATCTGTCCAAGTGTAATATTGAGATATATTGGCATTCCCTTTGGTGTGAGGCTCTCTTTAATGGCTATGTGGGATTAGTGTTTGGAGTGTCTGCAATGTAAGCTCCTTTTCTAGTAGTAAAAATACCTTCCATTTGCTGGAAAACCGACTGTAGTGAGCAATATTCTTCAAGCCTTTCATGTTTATTATGTATCTTGTTTCCTTCCCAATAGGGCTCGGTTTCATAGATTGGAGCAACTTCTTCATTTGTACTTATGGGCCAATTATGGTAGGGATTTGGGTCTCCATATGGTACCTTGGGATGTTTTCGTTATCTCGATGTATGAGGGAGGTCTAGGGATGATTGATATTACGACTTAAGGTAGCATCTTGGTTTCCAAATGGGTGGTCCAGTGTTTGGAGCGATGCTCACCTTGATAGTTATTGTTGAGACATCGTCTTCTCACAACTCAGTGTATTGGCATGATTAGGGGATCTTTTGGATTGTGTGACATAATTTCAGCTCCTCGTAGCTTCCATGTCTCTAGCTCTTTTATTATCAGAATTGTCTAGTTAGAATGGAGGTAGTTAGTTGCCTTGGTGTGGTGGCAGATGTCGGGTGGTTGGGTAGAATGGGATATGGCCAGAAGAACGATTTGGAGTTGGAAGGTGTAGGGCACATGTGTTGCAAACATTCCTTGTTTTTAGGGGTGACCTCTGAGTAAGAAGAAGGTTTTTTATTAGAGGGATTTGTGGGATGTTGTTTATTACACTTGGAAGGAATGGTGATCCATTTCCCATGTGTTTTCTTTGTCTTTTGTACACTAGCATACAATTATGAATATTATCAATCTTATTTTGCAGAAGGACTTGTTCAAAATGAATATAGACATGCCTAGTCCATTTTGGTGTGATCGAGAGTGGAGCTTTGGGAACCCCTTGGTTCAGTATAATTCTTGGAGGTTGTACTATCTTCTTCATCAATGGAATGAGATCAACCTTGTTCTTAATACTTGATGAATGTCTGATGATGTAGAGAGATGGTGGATCAGGAGATCACATCGTGTGTGGTTGGTTTGTGTTAGCTAGAAACTCTAGGTGTTTATATGGCATGTGACTTACTAGGGCCTTCCTACCAAGACATGGTTGGTCAAAAATGGTCTCTAAGATGGGATTTTCCCTTCCTACCTTAGGCTAGATATAGTGAAACACCTTTTTGGGGATTGTTCTTTTGTCAAGTCTTGTTGGGATTTTTTTTTTCAGTTTGAGCATGTTGCAATTTTGTAGGGGAGGTTGCATTGTAGAGTGGTACTATAGTGTGATTCTAGGTCTTTGGTCTATTCCTCTCTCAGTGGTGTTTGGCACTGCTTGAGGATTTCAACCTTGTTTTTTCTTTGGAAACTTTAGTGCAAATATGTTTTTAAGAACGAGGTTAGTTCTTTGTCTACATTTTGTCAATTATGGAAGGAGGAGGTTTGTCTGTAGTTGTTAGCTAAAGGATTCTTATTGATCAAATATGCCACGGGTTTGGATACAATTGCGTATTAGGATTTTGTTATTGTTTTAGTTTTTTTCAGGAAGAGGATGTAAATACCTTTGTACATACCCTCCTATTGTATTATTTTTTTCTTTTTTTCTAATGTAAATTATATTTTTATATAAATATAAGAAATAATTTAAAAAATAATCTAAATCGAATCGTTTGTTGACATGTAGAATGGTAGTCGAGTCTAGTAGCCAAGGTTATCAGGGTTCTCTTGAAAGTATTGATGTTGGAGTTTTTCAAACACATTGTAGATCCGTTAATGGTGGAACAATCTATTTGAACTCAGATCTTGATCATATATTCATAAACCATAGAGGACAAGTTATTCCCTACTTGGTCCAAAACTATTGAACAATGCCTAGAATATTATGATGTGCTCTTAGATAAAGGTTTAAGTTTTCATGAAGTGGAGAAACAACGTCAAAGATATGGATGAAATGAGATCCAGAAATAAAATGGTACACCTTTGTGGAATCTTTTAGTGGAGCAATTTGATGATCCGATTATTAAAATACTTCTTGCGACAACTAGTATTTCATTTATTCTTGCCTACTTGCATGATCATGTGTCTTTTGAGGAGGGTATAACAACCTATGTAGATCCCATGGTCAATGTTTTGATTCTCATTCTTGATGCCATTGTTGGAATATGGAAGGAGAATATTGTCAAGAAGGATTTGGAAGCTCTCAATGAAATGCAATTTGATTGTGCAAAGGTCTTGAGAGATGGAAATTATGTTCAAGATATGTATGCCAAAGAAATTGTTTTAGGAGTATAGTGGAACTCGGGGTGGGAAAAAAGGCTCTTGTAGATATGTGAATTGTGTCCGTGAAGAAATTGACCTTTTGGATGGTGCAGAGCTCTGTGATTGGAGATCATATTCATGTTATTAAATAACATATAGAGTCATTGGATATGATTGCGCCTTGCAGTCAAAAGAATGTGTGGTGTTTGCAGGAACTACAATTGCCAATGGATGTTGTACTTTCAATATTGCAATCACTGGTGTGTCTACATAAATAGGTCAAATTCAGGAAGATTCAATAGAATGTCATGATATTCCTTTGAAACAAAAATTAGATGAATTTGGAAAAATACTAACAATGGTGATTGGTGTTGTTTGTCTTCTTGTCTGGATCATCAACTACACATATTTTCTCTCGTTGGATGTCATAAATGGTTGGCCAAAACATATCAAATTTGTAATTGAGAAATGTACATACTACTTTAAGATTGTTCTATCTCTAGCATTTATTTCCATACAAGAGGGGTTGCATGTTTCCATTACTATGTGTTTAGCTTGTTACCCCCCTCACTTCTAGGGGTAATTAGAGGATGTTTTTTCTCCATGATCCACATTATAGACAAAATTTTCAATGATGACATTCTAAACTCTCCATAGATATTTTATGACAGAAGCCTTCCAGTACATGGTCAACTCACTCACATCAAATGACATGGTGCATTACGCACTAAGGTACATTGTTCGGATATTTGATATTGAGTGATAATGTCAATGTTTTGGGCATGAAAATGTTGATCATGGGTTGAATTGGATTATGAATCATGATTCTTTGAATTTATACTTTTTTCCTTGTTTCACCTTGGTGGTTATCATTCTCTCCTAGTTAAGTGTTGTCACTCTTGGGAAAAATGGTACTAATAGGGGCCTTAATAGGGGTAATAAGTTCATATCCCTTACCATACATAACATATTCCATTTGTCCTTTCTCATTTCTCCTTTATTTTGGGTTGGTTGTTACATGTATCCCAAAAAGGTTCATGCTTCATAATCCCATGAGAAGAAGGGGCTTGAATGCCTAAGGTTGATGCAGCTTGATAAAAAAATAAAGAGAAAATGTTATATTCAAAATGCAAGGCAAATAAAAAGAAAATTCAAGAACCTAGAAAGATAAAACATGAGTAACCCCCCCTCGCTAAGAGGCCATCGCCCCAATTCCTATGCAATGAATGCATATCTAAAAAAGGACTTAGCAAATCAAATGTCAAAAGTAAAAAAAGGTTAAAGAAATAAAGAAAAAAGGAAAAAAGGGGTTTGGGAAGACATAGTGTTGAGGAAAAGGGTACCTAATTGCCTAAGTGCCCCCTCTACAAAGGCTCTCATGAGAATGTCTATCATACATGGAATTGCATGTCAATGATAATCCACCCATGAAGTAAACCCCAATCCATACTACATATAGTTGCACATACTCCTTGATGGGTTCCCTGGGACATACTTCTTTTCTTGGGTACTGGCACACCTAATAGGAGGTAATAATGATCCTCCCATACCTAAACTTGGCAAATTGTATAATTTTGTAATCTAGTGTGAAGTTTGAAGAGGATACTTTTTTAGATCTATCTAATGTATTTTGCATTGATAGGACTCACTTTATTTTTTTTGTTTGGATTGTGTACCTTTCCTTCGGTCTTCATGATGCACTAGACCACATATGCCCCTCCTCAAATGATGGATTTCACATGACCACGTGCTTGGTTGACACTTGGATCCTTTGGAGGATATTGAGGGGCTACTAGAAAACTTCTATGGAGGTTTTCCCCACCACTTGTTTGAGATTGTTCCACCTTCTCTTAAGGATGTTGGACCTTTCCTTGAGAACGTTGGACTTGGAGAGAAGACGTGGCACCTTTCCATTGATGATGGTACCTTTTGATAATGGGACGTTGCACATTTATGATGATGGGGCATCTTGATGATGATATGGAACCTTTTGATGAGACGTCACACCCTTTGGAGACATGAGAAACCTCTTGGAGATGAAACATTGCACCCTTTTATGGAAACATTTCACTTTTGAGCCCCTATTCATCACTTTGGAGTGAGTCGTCCCTTTCATGACGCCACACATGTGAGATCTAGAGCACCTTTTTGAGGGACAATTTCATGCTTGATATACTTTACTTCGTATTGGAGGCATTGTTGGGGGTCTTAGACACCTATCCACTCATGTATCATGGATATTTTATGTTGTGTTTCCTTATCTATAGGGTTTATGAGAGATAAAGGCTTTATTTTATGTTTTTAAGGCTTCTATTGTGTGAGAAGGGTGTTGGATCTCTCATATAAATAAGATAAGAACTTATCACTTGTAAATCATTGCAACTTGTGGAGATATATCATTATTTATCTACTTCTACTTGCTCTCTTATGAAGAATGCTATGGATGGTTAGTTAGAGCAATATTTTGGTGGAGATATGCTTGTGGATGCTCTGCTACTACTTGGATATTCATTGCTAAGGTTTTGGTGGATGAAATATTTATTGAGTAAGTGGTCTCTTTTCATCTTGTGGTTATGTTTATGAGCGTATTTAAGTGTAATGTTGTTTCTCTAGTGTTGGTTGAGAATTCTCTTGGATTATTCTTGAACAACTTATTCTTATTAAAACTCTTGGAAGGTTTCTAGTGAAGAACCTTCCCTTGAATTGTCCCTTAACATTTTAAGAGGATCTCCTAGGGTTAGTAGTGAACAACCTCTAGGTATCACATTAAAAATCCACTCATTTCTCCCTAAAGGGAACCTTAATTAACCATGTATGACCCAAAAATAGTGGGCACTAGTCACTCTCCCAATAGTCAATCATTATTTTTTGAAATAACTCTACTTTTACTTTTTTAGGGTTAGATTAGGGTTTTCTATAGAAAAACTTCATTTCTAACCACAAAAGACTAAGACGTTTTGGTATTTTGGCATATTGTTTACCTAATAAAGATTGCTAAAACCCTAATTTGTATTTCTGAAGTGTTATTATAGCCTTCTAGGGAAAAATGTCTAGGGTTTTAGGGTTGTTATGTCCCTTACTTTTCTGACTTTTTTGTTTAGTGAAACCCTAATTTAGCTCATTGTTTATCCCTCATGCTTCATTGAATTATTGCTTGGCAAAGGGATATTTTACTCTTTGATGTAATACATTAAATTACTACTGTAATTTGACATATTCTTCCAAGTTTTACAATAGGCATAGGATTTTTTTTCATTTTTAGTGTTTGGGAATCCTCTTGAGCCTTGACTTGACTTGGAACACCTCTTAAATTGACCTAGATCCTCATTACTTTAAATATGGAAATTTGTTTTTCTTACCACCTCATTAATATCTTGTCTATCTTATTTTATTGGTGGTAGTTTGAGTAGTCACCCCAAGGTGCCCTAGACTTGAATGTGTCTTGCCTAGGGATTCTTGGAGGCTACTAAGTAAGCCTCCCTTGTTTTGGATTTTACTCCTTCACTAAAAAGGTGGAATTTGTTTCCTAGGTGACAGTGGTAACATCTTCCATGTTCCACTAGTATTAATGCCTTGTGAAGGCTTTGCACTTGGTGCTAGATTGTGTGGTAACATGGCTCATGAAACACTTAATGATGCAAAAGAATACTATTGTATGTAAGATACCTAGCATGGAGACATTGGTTTGCACCATTGTGATTTGCTTTGATAAGATAGTCATTGTTACAACTAATTAGATGTCAGCTACTGAATTTATAGCTAAAGAAAATATGTGGGTTCACTTCAAGAGTTTCATGTTGAAGGAACAACATATAATCCTGAGGATGGAATCATATTAGATTGGATGGCACACACTACTACATATTAAAAATATTGCGACGAAAGTACCCTTTCTTCACAAAATTCAAGAGAAAAAGTTCAATTTTTCAATTTTTTTATAAATACGGCCCGAATTTGTCTCTCTTGGGACAAACCCAGATGTTCGTCGCAAGAGATACGAGCATGAAGATAGTGGACTATCGTCTCTCTTGCGACAACCTTTGGTTATTTCCGCAAGGGCGATGCTAACCATTGACCGTTACACTATTTGAAAAATTCAACATTGACCGTTATATTGTTTGACAAAGTCAACATTGATTTGGTCAACGTTCGTCGCTCTTGCGATGAGCAAAATATATATAAATATTTTGTGAATTAGAGATGTTGCGACAATCTTGCTATAACAACGATGGTTCAGAAAGGGTATTTTTGTGCAGAATAATGTCATAGAATATTAGAGATGGAAAAAAAAGAAAAGTGGGTGAAAAGGGTGATGGTAGATGTTATTTCCCTTGCAAAAAATGTTGCCTTACATGTCCCGTAAGAATTTTAATAGCAACAACTACAAAACATTGTAGGAAATATGGGCACATTGATGGGGGATCGAATGAATATCGTCCCATGGTAATTAGCTATATATTCATTATCTATTTTTCTATTGTCAATTTTATATAAAATTATATATGTATATATATTGTTTGAATATTTGTTATAGTACACACTAATTTTGCATGATTGTTTCTAATTATAAAGTTAGATTTGCACTCTAACTTTCTGTAGAATATTGCACCAAGTAGTACTAGTAGAAATGATGTTGTACAAGCTGAGGAACATGATCAAGAAAATTA